>PVIH01015509.1:0-49361 GCA_004025045.1 Sigmodon hispidus | reverse complement strand
GTGTATCTATGATAACATTGCCAGGAACAGCTAGATCATGCTGGTTCTGGCTGAATGAGTGTATTAATCTCTCGATAGGTTTATAATATGATGGCATTATTAGGAAGGAGTAAAAGACGAGAGGTGAGGCCTTATTGGAGAAGGTAGGTCATACCAGGCACACCCTAGTGCTGTATCTTGCCTTGGCCCTTCCTGTATAACCCATTCTCTCTCCTTCCTGCTGAAGTAGCTTCTAGGACATACATTTCTATTACTATGATATTCTTCCCCAAGCACAAAGGGGAAAGTAGCCATAGAATGAACTTTCTGAAGTCATGAGTCTACAAATAATATAAACAAACAAACAACAACACCCCTCCTCTGTTCATTGACTTGTATCAGGTATTTGATTACAATAGCAAAGAGTACAAGTAAATTATCCTGATCTAGCTGATGAAGGTGATACACTTAGCATCAGATTTTTATAAAAACTGAACAGGCTTCTACTGGAATGAAACCACCCAGGACTGTCATAACTTTATAAGAAAGTTCATTGTTTATCACTGAAACTTCAGAGGGCATACTGACACATGAAAGCTAAGGAAGCTGGTGGCTTTAAGTTGACATCAGTGCTTATTTACAAGTCAAGAAAATTTTAACACTCTTAAAAATTATATAAAATCTACTCTTTCTATGCTCTGGCAGTGAAATAAAGATGCTCAAATAGCAATGCACCTGTTTAGAGCATAATTTCTTGAATATTTTAAATTCACAGTTGAGAGTAACTACATGTACCTTTTTGAAAGAATCCTTTGCACTGGTGACCTAAGAATTCTGCTGGAGAGATGCAGAGAGTAATACTATTTTTATAGCTAATAATGCAACAACCACTGTACAGCCCCTGACCAAGCAATAATTGTGACTTTCAAGTTTTATAACTTATGAAGTACTTTGCAAGGCTATTCAACTGCCGTAAGTAAATAATATATTCTATTGATAAAATTGAGAATAGTAAATCGAATAAATAAATAATATATTCTACTGACAAACTTGAGAAAAATAAACTGAAAAATTTCCAGAAAGATCCATCATTGCAGGTCCTATTAAGAACACACATAGTTTATAGAAGAAGCCAGAACATGAACATTGGCTGGAGTTGTAAGAAGCTGAATGAACCTTTATGGGTGATTTTTAAGGGTTCAGGATTTCAGTGGAGGAAGGTATTATAGATGATATAAAAACATAAAGGAAAATAGAGATAGAAGTAGAGTCTCAAGATATGTTTGAACAATGTCAAGCTCAGGAGGAAGCTTCAGGCATGAATGAGGAGTTGCTTCTCATAAATGATCATAGAAAGTCATTCTGTCAGAGGAAACCTAGGCCTGGTGAAGCTTCTGTGGCGTTTTCTGAGAGGACAGTGAAGGAGTCAGAATGTTACATGAATGTCATTGATAGGCAGGAAGAGAGTTGGAGAGGCTGTGAAATAGCCCAACATGAGCCAGGAGATATAGAATTGAAAAGTTCACTAGTGTGGCAAACTTCTCACTGTCTTATTTCAAGAAACTGTCCCAGGTGCTACAGCCTCCACAGCCACTGTCCTGCTCATTAATATCTAGTCACCATCAGGATGAGGAAGCAATCATCAATATCTAAGCAAATCTGCCACTAGTGAAAATTACAACTAATAGAAGGATCAGATGAATATCAGCATGTTTCAGCAACCAAACGTTCAAATTTAAGGGCTATACAGTGTATACATATGTATACATAATGGTAGTGTGTTCTTACTAAGCCACAGTGCAGTGTAGAAGTAATTTTCACCTGTACCAGGAGATAAAATATTTGTGTGGCTCATTTCCCTGCAGTATTTCGCTGAGGTGCTTTGGGGCAAAACCTACAAGAGCTTTGAGGTATGCCTGTGTTATCCAGCTCCCATACCCAATTATGATTTTACTAAACAACCACTGTCTTTATCCCAAGGTCATATATGTTTGCATTCAACAATCAGATTATATTAATCTCCTCCGTCTGTAACAGTGCATTCTTCCTTTTCTTTTATGTGTTTGACAGTTTTAATAAGTTCAACTCTCACACTGCATGGTGACTTTCAAATTTAATTCCCTACTGCTAAAATGCCAATATCCTAATTTCACAAACTTGTGGATATGTCACCGTAATAGTAAAAGAGATATTTGTATGTCATTAAATTAAAAATAAGAATCTGGAGACTGAGAAACCACCCTAGATTATCTCAATCGTTCTCTCACTTATAAAGTTTTTGTAAGTAGGGTCATAGTATCGAGTAGGAGATACATTGGTAGAGGCAAGATATTGTAGAGATATGAGAAAGGGTTATGGGTCAGAGAATGTACACAACCTCCAGAAGCTTAAACAACAACAATAATAACTCCCCTGTTGCCTTTAAAAGTAAATCCATTGATTTCAGACTTCTGAAAATAAATATAAGCAAGTATACTTGTGGCAGTCTGTAACAGGAAATTGCCAGTAAGAAACCAATGTAGCTCTTTCTAGTCGTTATATCAAGAGACACAGTGTTAGAGTTTCCTGGCATTTGTATGCAAAATGATACCTTCTGTGGATATGAATCAACTCCTTCCTGGTGTAGTGTTGTACGGAATAAGGCAATTAAGCTCTCTGTAGACTCTATTACAGAAGAGTGTATGTAGCCTCAGGACAGCCTACAAAGAGGTGCCACCAATGATACGTGACAAAATTATTTATTTCTGCTGTTTCAAATTGATATACAGAGAAAATCATTTGGAAACTCAGTAGCTGTGTGCACAGTATCAGGGGGGTTGTGTTGATTAATTTGGAAAAATATTATAGCTGGAATAGCAGCCTGCAAGTGCTGGAGTGTCTGTCTTGTCAAATTCCAGATCTACAGTCTTCCTGTATGATGCTTTTGCACAGGACAAAGGAGGAGATAAGGCAACTGTGAGCGACTTGGCATCACGCATATCTTTGATGCTGAGGTTAACATCTACAGCTTTCTCACAATCTGATTGTGTGATGATTTGCTATCCTAGGAGGAAACTGAAGCTCTGTGTATTTTACTGGACACTTTCTGTAATAACTGTCAGAAGTCCAGTGTGGAGCATTTGTCCACTACCTCAGTGAGAGTACAGAAACAGCTGTCACTGTACTGCCTGATGATGCTGGTACATCTCCCACTAATGCATTTTTCATTGCCTGAGGGAGAAAATTGCTATCTGGACTGTAGCAAGGGATGAAGTGAAAAGTGGGGTATGTAGCTCAGAAATGACAAATAAAATTCATAATTCTGTATCTCCAAACCTTTGCCTTGCTTCTTCCATGTTAAACAGGGAAACATCAGACATCTCTACGTCATTATGCTTAGCTGAAATTTCATTCAGTCTACCAAATCAATTATTAAAGCTACAAGCAGATATCATACTCCCACACCACCTTATACACATTCATGTAAATGAATTGTATCTAATTTTCCTTACGCTCTTTGTCCCACTTAGGAATCATCCTACAGGCATTCCACCACTTTAAGTCATTTAAATTAGTAAAGTCTTCTAAGCCTATGAACTATTTCCTCGGAAGAAATGGTCTTGTGCTTGCTTCTCATTCCCTTCAAAACATGCTAAAGACCAAATTCTTAGTTATAGTCCAGAAGCGCCAGGGGGCCATTGGATAGGCTTTAAAGAAAATGCGCACCTGAGTGGAATTATGGCAGGATCTTCAAGCAAGAAAAAAAATTTATTGCTGATACAAAGAACTATTTCCATATCTGGGAGAGGTTCCCAATGAGATGGGGCTTTGAATGCCCATGTGCATGACAGTCTGGAGTCACTTATTGCTAAAGATACACAAGGAGACCTCACTTCTGCCAGCAATATAATTACATCCTGTTTGGTCTGGGGGGAGCGTTGTCCTTATGGTTGCAAAACTGAAGTTCTTTCAGGCATCTCCATCCATGACTTGAGTTTCAGTATTAGCGATACTTGTGCCTTGTAGGCACACGGGTGTAAAAGACCACAATTCACAGTTGAGTAAGTGTGATGTGCTGCACTCTGTAAGTTGCTAGCATTACATTTCCCATGCCAGAAACTCAGCACAAAGTTCAAGTTCAAACAGTGACCAAACCAATGTTAATTTGCAGAGCCACCCCATGGGATAGTACAAGTTCCAATTTCTATTTATTCAGTGTCGAGTTATCAGAAAAGTACAATGAACAATTTAAAAGAAAGAATTCATACAAAGAACTGGTAGCAATGTAATATTTGTTCAGTAAGCAAACTTTAAAGCAAAAGTGATATAAACAACTTCAGAATCAGGAGAATGAGGACGAGTTTAAAACTCAGCTTAAAAGTTTGAAGACAGATGGCTCAGGAGTAAAGAACACTGGTTATTTTTTCAGAGGACCCAGCTTTAACTCCCAGCACTTACAAGGTGGCTCACAACCATCTGTAATTTAAGTCTTAGGGGATCAGATGCCCTCTTCTGGTGATCACAGGTACTACATGCACATAAAATGTAGACACACATGCATGCAGATATCCATATGCATTAAAGGAAAGTCTGATGAACAACCCTGTGGGTCGGTGATTAAAACATTGATCAGCCAGTATTAGAGTCACTTGGTTCTAAGAAGGAGTATGTTGGCAGTGGACCAAGCCCTCAGAATCTATTGTAGTTTCTGAAGAACTGCTACCATAATGAAGCTTGCTCAGTATGTTCAGCAAAGCATGTTCCAGGACTTTTCTCTGTCAATGAAGCAAATACCATGTATGTGTTTGGTGAACAGTGAAAGTGCAGAATTATCGTTTTCAAGCCACAAAAATGTCTAGTCTAAAAAAAGTGATTACATTAGGGCTAAATTGTACCTTATGTGTGAATCATTGGATATAAATGTTAGATCCAGATAAATACAGTTTTAAGTAATTGGAAGTTTACTGCTATCAGTAAATAAAATATGTATCTGTAAATAGAATAGAATATGCTTATTCTTAATAGCCCTTTCAGATCATAGATTGTGTCTTAGTCACTGTTCTATTGCTATGAAGAGTCATCATGACCAAGGCAAATATAAAAGGAAGCATTAATTAGAGGCTTGTTTACAGTTTCAGAGGCTTAGTCCATTATTACCACAGTGAGAAGCATAGCAGCACAGACAGGCACTATAGTAGTATCTGAGACTTTTGCATCCTGATTTGAGGGCAGAGAGAGAAAGAGAGAGAGAGACAGAAGAAGAGAGAGACTGGCTCTGATGTTTGCATTGGAAACCTCAGAGCCCACCCACAGTGACACACTTTCTTTAACAAAACAGCACCTACTCCACTAAGGCCACACCTTCTAATCCTTTCAAACTATTCCTCACCCTAGTGATTGAGCATTTAAACATAGGAGCCTATGGGGACCATTCTCATTCAAACTACCGCAGGTTGTTTTGCCTTACTCAACCCTTTCAGGATTTGGAAATTACTATTGAATAGGCATTAATGCCCTTTAGCAAGGCCAACACTTAGAAAAAAAAGCAGGACAACTGTGAGGTTAAGGTCAGCCCAGCAACAAAGACAGAACAGAGAAAAGCCCTCCAAACTGATTCTTCTGTCAACACTAACCATTGGCCATTTACAGCTCATTTAAGTGATCTAGGTAGAGAACTGGAATGCTGATCCTATACCAATCAGAAGAAAGTACTCTCCATCCTATGTGGGTTGCCTGGTCAAAACCATCATCATCTCTCACAGAGCTAGTGATTAAGCCTCTTACATATTCTATATTCATACATGTTTATCTTTTATGGTCTATTCTTAACACATACACAGAGTAATCATGTTAAAAGCTAAGTTTTGTCAATTTTTTACACACAGCATCAGATTGCTTCCTCATTTGATGTCTCATACAAGTTACATTTGTTCTCTGCATCCTGGGCCCAATGACGGATCCCTTTCTGACTCACCTACTCTTTTTCCCAATCCACTGCATCCTTAATATACACACTGACTTTCTTGTTATACCTCTACACAAGTTTACATACTTAGCCCTCAGGGAATTCCCTTTCGTGGCCCATCTGTCTGAAATGCTGTTTCTAACAGAGCTCCATGACTTTCCCACTCACATATTTTACTCACTCTTTTCAGCAACACTCTTACTCTCATTATAATAAAAATATTAATTTATACATGGACATTCTCTTCTTTTGCCTTTTTAAGTATCTCTTACTGCTTCCTTACATCTGAATTTTAAAGAATATCCATTGATGCATCCTCAGCATCTTCCAGGTCCCTGGTTAATATCTGGTTATATATAAATACTTATCAAATTAATAACTAAGTGAATGAAAATAAACCTGAGCTTTTTTATCTAAATCATTGACTGATAGAAAACATTTGGATTTTTTTGTACTTGAATTTATTCCTGGGTAATATAAAGTCTATTATGCTCCAACTTATTTCATTGCTATTTCACCATTGATTATTGTTTTGCCCAGACCCTCAAAAAGACCACCAAACAACCAGTTCAATGCAACAGCCAAGAGTCTCTTTATTGACTAGTTTAGGTCAGTCTGACACAGTGGTGGAGTAGGAGTGGCCTTGAGCAGCACGAGGGAAGTATTTTTACTGCAGGGAGAGATATAAGGGCTTCAGAGCTTCATGGTTACAGTCCTGTGATTGGTTTAAGCTCAGGGTAGGGGTTCCTGTTATAAATTCATTGGCTGCTTTGAATTCTAGAGATGTCTCAACAT
Organism: Sigmodon hispidus; assembly: GCA_004025045.1. Taxonomy (NCBI): domain Eukaryota; kingdom Metazoa; phylum Chordata; class Mammalia; order Rodentia; family Cricetidae; genus Sigmodon; species Sigmodon hispidus. The sequence continues at coordinate 42,643 of PVIH01015509.1, read as the reverse complement.
TCAGCAGTGGTCATGTACCTATATCAGCAGATCAGCATGTGTATCTAGAGGCTATCTATCCCTTTCCCAGGAAAGGAATTTTTTTTTCTTTATTTATTTTGTATTTATCAAGAAAAACAGTAAAATGAATTTAAAATGCTGATAAGTTAACAATAACTATAAAGAAGATAAAAATCATAACATGACTTATCAAGAGTAATAATGCAAATAAGATTACTACACATATATTTACTTTGTGTTCAGCTTTCGGAAGGGAATGTTTATAATGTCATGTGCTGACTCCTCCCTGGATGATGTCTGCTCATGGGCCCTTCCTGGTTCTACCAGGTACTGCCAGCAAGAATCAGCTGTCTGGCTTTCATTAAGACTGTCATACAGTTGTGTGATCAAGCTACTTTGGGCCCCACAATTACAAATTCCCGTTTCCAAAGACATTCAAATTTCTAAATAAAAAGAACAAAATAAAATGTTTGTATTTGGGGGCTGGAGAGATGGCTCAGCGGTTAAGAGCACCGTCTGCTCTTCCAGAGGACTCGGGTTCGATTCCCAGCACCCACATGGCAGCTAACAATTGTCTGTAGTTCCAGTTCCAGGCAAACACCAAGGCAAATAAATAAATAAATAAATAAATAAAGTTTTAAAAAAAATGTTTGTATTTAGAGATAAAGTTGGGAGAAAAAAGAAAAAGCTCTAGGAATCACAAGACTTAAATTCACAGGCATTTGAATACTTGGTCCCCAGTTTGAAACATTGTTGGGTAGGATTAGGAGGCCTGGCCTTGTTGGAGAAAGTGTGTCACTACAGGAGGCTCTGAAGCCACAAGCCAGTGTTAGTTTGTTATTTAGGCTTTCTGCCTACAGTTCCAGCCTGCTGGCTGCTGCCTCTGCTCCCTCATCAATAACTACTTTTATCCCTCTGGAACCATCAGTTCGAATAAGTCCTTCCTTCTGTAGTTGCCTTGGTTATAGTGTTTTCTCATAGCAATAGAAAAGCAACTAAGACAATTTTTAATACTACTTTCCTCTTTTTTCTCTTTTATAACAGAAAAAAAAGGTTATGGCATTAATGCTAGCATCAGCAAGAGATATTCATCTCTGAGTTGGTAGTGACACTAATACTAATACACTAGGTGTGTGTTGTAAGAACCTGGATTCTTACAAGGCACACTGTACAATTCTTACAAGGCACATTGATACCTGGGGGCAGGGCCCAGGTCTGCCATTGAACTCCTCAGCAGCCAATGGATTCAAAGGTTGGAGTTGCACCAGAAAACTCCAATGGCTGCTGGACCTTACCCCTTTGCCCAATCCTGGAATGCCAAGGTGTGTTGCATCTTGCTTACATATGTTTTATTTTAAAGACCCCGCCCATCAGAGCTCGGGGTCCTTAGCCTTTCTACTGTGCCAGCACCAAGCCATCGACCCAGGTTTGTGGGAACCTGTAAGTAACCTGTATGCAACCATAAAATCCTCACGCTTGTTACAGCATGTCCAGCCTCCCTGGTGGAGATCGGGGGAATTCTTAAGTGCGGGCATAACAGTGTCACATGATTTTTCTGTTGAATCATAAAGAAATGTCTATTCACAAGTGAATAATAATACCGAACTAACAACTGGGGTCTACTGGAGTTAATTAAGAAAGCATAGGTGCTTTAGAGGTAACTACACACTGAAAAGTGCCACCCAGAATGTTAGTGACCCACAAAAAGGACACTACTGAAAAATCTTCTTCATCTTCACCCAACCAATCATTTGTTGTGCATGTAGTCTCAGTGTGGGTACCTGTGAACCTTGGAGGATTGAAAGAGACCAGAACTTGTTAGGGCCCCACATCAGTCAGTGATCACAACTGCTCAAGATGGTTCAAGGTCTAATAATTCAATACGGAGGAAATTGCTACCCACAGTGTGGGTAGGTTTAGAGTTCATGAGATGAGCATAACCAAGGCTTGTCACTGTATCCACAGCTCTAGTTACATGTGACCAACAGTAAAGACTGTGTGGAATTTTCTTATGTTACCTTAAAATACAATCTGAAGTGGAGGCTCTAACAAATTGATGCTACAATGTTTAGGTTGTTTTTGCTATTCATTATCTCTGCAAGAGCAAAATATTTCTAGCACATGATTCAGGAGCTCATATATCTTGGATTTGTATAAAGATAACTGCCTAATATGCTGATTAGCTAAAGTGCACTCTTTAGGACACTTGTATGTCTATTTGATTATAGAGACAATATACAATTAGATCTGACTATCAACTTGGCACAGCCCACAGTTATTTCAGAAATGAGTCAGCCAGATTAGATTGGGCTGTGAGCATGTCTGTTGGAGTGGTTGGCTGTAAACTGTAAACTGAAATAAACCCTTACCTCCCCAGGGTTATTTGTGGTCATGAAGTGTGTCACAGAAGAAGAATGTATTAAGAACAGACAGGATTGTGCCTGCCATACAATATACCTAAGAGGACAATTCTATAGAACCTGACAGTCCTATAGAATCTTGTAAAATATAGGGAGAGACCAATAGGAGCTTCAGCCTCATCTACAACCATTTTTATTTGATTACTTATAACATGGCAACTTCGTATTCTAAATCAATGGTTCTAACCTGTGGGCTGTGATTCTTTTGGCAAACCTCCATCTCCAAAAATATTTACATTATGATTTGTAACCATAGCAAAATTACAGTTATGAAGTAGCAACAAAAATAATTTTATGGTTGGGGGTCACCACAACATGAGAAACTGTATTAAGGGGCCATAGCATTAGGAACATTGAGAACCGCTGCTCTAAAAGGACAATTTACAAGTGACCAGGATTCGTTTTACCAGTTACATCAGGTGAAGAACCATTTTCTTGTCAATATTACATCAGAGTCAAGGTGATCCAAAAGAGTCCACATGTATGCCAAAGGCTGTGGCCAACCAAGGCACAGGGAAAACATGCAATGGTATTATTTATACAATTTCTCTGATGTCCTTCTGTCTTTTCATTGATAAAACCTATCAAAGATTGTTGAAAAACATTCACCTCCTAGATAGTCCAGATGGCCTGGACTGTAATCCTGTGAATTAATCATACAGTGCCTTTGCCTGTGTTATGACAGCAGTGGCATGGGGGACTGTTGGCTTGCTGGAGTTAATGGACTTAACAAGGCTGCCCTTTCCTTCGTATTAGAGAGGACTGGGGAGGAAACACGTTCTGTAGTTCTGGCTCTAGGAAGACCAAGACTGTTGTTTTTGTGATCTCCAAATATAGCCTCTTGGGAAAACCACTGTGCTTGAAGAAGTTAACAATAGTAAACCAAACAATGTTCTAGGAATAAATGTGAGATCTATCTTTAGTGCAATGGTATGCACAAGGTTAGAATAAGCCAGAAGGAATGAGCTTTGTGTGGTGAGGGATAAACTGAACTTATTTGGTGTTATTTCTTTGTCTGCACCCTAGTCCTGGATCCTTGGGATCGTTTTGGCTCTGGGGTTCCATTATTTGAGGCACTGAGAAGAAATAAATGGTGAAATCAAAGACTGTCTGAGAAACTACTCGTCTTTGTACTTAAAATCAGGGTCCAATCCAAAGTGCTGAGGAACACTGGGTCTCCTCCCGGCCCTTGTCTGATGGTGTGGAGCATGTGCAGAAGTGAAGGGCTTTCCCACATGGCTGCTGTGCTCTAACAGATGCCATTTCATAATGAAGGTTGGAGTCAGGTTGGTGCCGGAACTGAACAATAAGTAGGAGTTAATGAGAGCTGATGTGAGTTGAGGGCTGACCTCTCTCAACCCTTTAGTGATTAATTTACTCTGACTAGACTTCTTATCTAGTCTCATTTTCCTCTAAAACACAGGGAGGAGTGTTGCTTAGTTTGATATCAAAATAATGCTATTATTATTCAAAAACCTTTTTTCCGCAAAATTATTGTATTCTTTTTCCTGTTTCTATGACAAAGTGAATGGCAGAACCAATTTAAGGGAAGGAGTTTACAGTTTGAAGCTAAAAGTGATGGAATCCATTACGGTAGGAAATTGGGGCATGTTGTAAGAACTCTATGTATTGGTGGCCCAGGAAAGAGAAAGACATCGCTATACTGCTCGACTATCCCTCTATCCTGCCCACCTCCCACAGGTTCTACATCTTCCAAAATTAGCACCATAATCTGGTACCCAAATATTTCATCACCAGCCCTGTGAGGGACATTTTATGTCCGAATCACAGCAGCTATGGAGTGTGAATTTGTCCATTTATATAAAATTTAAGGTGGCATTTGTTTCTGATTTGTTTGTTGTGATCAGAGTCACCCAGTTTTAGTGTCTCTTCATTGATTGTTCACATTTCAGTGAAAGCTTCCAGAACCTTCCAAGGAAAATGATGCTGCCTCATAGGATCTTGGTATTGTGAACAGGGAACTTTTAAAGACCAGTGTAAACTGTGTGAAAGAAGCCAGACTATTTACCAATAACTTTATCAATAAGTATGGGTGTGAGATTGATTCTGTTTTGAAGCTTGCATATTCACATAGGTTGGTTCTGAAAGGGTTAAAGGTTAGCCTGGGAAACAGGAGAAAAACAAAGGATAGAAATGGATATCATAGACAGAAAAACTTGACCAGGTGCTGAATCTCTGCTCTTAAGTCTGTTGATGGCGTCTGTCAGTCATCACAATAGTATGTTGCATGCAAGAAATACTAGAGGATTTCTGAGTAAAGACAGATGGATTTGGAAGTTAAAAAGTGTCTTTATTTTCTCTACTAGCAGATTCTCTCCTATTATTCACATTCCTTCTCATGAAGTAGAATATGAAAAGGATTATGAATAGGAAAAACTGTAAGTGAAGGAAAAAGGAACAAACTTTTCAGTCTGAAGGAGAACATGAGCTCATTGATGGTTCATTTTGAGCTTGGCTGGATCTAGACTTACAAAGGCATTTCCGGAGAGAATGATCCATCCTGAATGTAGATGACACCTGACTGGATGGCACCATCCTCTGGCCTGGAATCCCAGGCTGAATAAATGCAAGGTAAAGGTGTGAGTATTTTGTGAGTGGAAAGACAAAACATTTGCTGCCAGGTTGCCATTTAGAGTTTTATTGGGGGGGGGGGCTGGATATCCAGAGAAGGGTGGAGGGAGAAGAAAGAAAGACGAAAGGGAGGGAAGAAGGAAGAACAGAGTAAAACAAGAGCAATCACTGCCACCTGTTATTTCCTTTTAAAGGAAGGGTGAGCGTGCAGACACGACCAGGGGCACGCCCTGGGAGCCACGGAGGGGGTGGGGGATGGGAGGGTGGGAGGGGAGGGGCGTGGCCGCAACTGGAGCAGTGTCTGGAACACACTAAAAGGAAAACAACAACAATCAACAATGTATAACTGTTCCTTTCTCTTTGCTTGTAGTCTTTCGAGACATGAGCAAGCAGCCTCAAGGTCCTGGGACCACTATGGTGAGCCATGGTAATTCCATGCTTCCTCTGCGATGATAGGCTGTATACTCAAACCATGAGCTGAAGCAAATGCTCCCTTCCTCAAATTGTTAAGTATTTGATCACAGCATTACAAAGATTGATTAATACAAGCCCACCCAGATAAAAAGGACAGAACGCCTCTTTCAAAACTGTTGAATGTTTATCAAATTCAGGAAAAAATGACAACAGTATTATACTACTACTTCATTATACAAACTATGTTCAAATTTTCTGCCCTCGGTGTTATATTCTTTTTGCCCAAGATTCCATTTCAAGATCTCTCTTGGTCACCTTTCCATTACTCTAAGACAGTGGTGTGACTCTTTAGTAGGATTCCTTGTGTTGTAGTGACTCCTGGCACTAAAATTATTTCATTACTTCCTAACTGTAATTTTGACACTGTTATGGATTGTAATGTAAATATATGATATAAAGGATATCTGATTTGTGGCCCCAAAATGGTCACAACTCACAGGTTGAGAATCACTGCTCTAAGAAATAAAAGAATAATAATGGTACATTTTGGTTTATAGTTGCCAGTGTGCCAATCAATGATAAACTGGTCCAATTGCTTTGGGCCTGTGGTCAAGCAGCCTGTTATACAGAAGCACAATGATAGAACAAAACACCCTGTCATTTCATACAGAGAGAGAAAAGAGGAAGATAGCACTCCATCCCATGGCTAAGATCACAGGCTCTCCTCTAAGCTACAGCTTAATAACCTAAGTCTTCCTTCTATGTCCTTCCTTGTAATGATCCCATCCCCACATCTCCATAGCACCATGGGCTACACATTAAGCCCACATGGGCCTTAAAGGAACATTTATTCAACCACTAATATTCTACTATTGGCTTTCATGTACATTTCAAATGCAAGCTGAATCTATCCTGTTTCTAAGAGTGCTGAAGTCTTACTTGTAGCATCATTCAATAATCAAATCGAAAGTCTCTGAATATGCTGTAGGTGGAGTGCAAACTTCAGCTGTAAGGCTGGATTAAAAAATCAAAAGCATAAGTTATCCGAGATACAATGTCATGGGAAAAACATTTCCTAATGAAGTGGGAGGCATTGGAGTAAAGAAGACATCAGGGATGTCTGGAAAGCCAGCATCAGGGATATTCTAGAGCAAGACGGTGGCAAGACGCTGGCATAAAAGAGCTGGTCAACCCCTTCTTTAAGCCTGTGGTCAGGGGCTGCTTGCAGCTACACTAACCCTGCTACACTTCGGTCATCTTAGATTTGCCTTGCTATCTTGATGGAAAATTATAACCTGATAATTTTTGCAATTTCTCATTTGGTTTTTGCTATCATGATTTAAATTTCTTTCTTTTATAACCTTAAAATGTTTTTAGGTTAATTTTTTCATTTTTATTTTTGTCAAATTAAAATTAGCATGTTTGTTGTATAAAACGGAAGGTTTTATTCATGATATTTCCATAAATGGGCAGCATAGGCTCTGTTCATATTTAGTCCCAATTATCTCCTTTCCATATCTTGCTCCTTCCAGCCTTTTGCTGTTTTCCTTTTTCCCTTTAAGTCTGGCTTTTATCTCTTAAGATGACGATCTCTTGTGCTATCTGTTTTTCTGCAAATAGTACAACTTGCTTTATTTTAATGCCTGGATAAAAGTCCACTGTGAGTCTGAGCATGCTGGTGCATACATTTAATTCTAACACTCAGACAGGTTGATCTCTTGAATTTTAGGCCAGATCAGTCTATAAAAAATTTCAGGCCAACCAGAGCTACATAGCAAGACCTTATTTCACAAACATAAATTAATAAGTAAATAGATGATAGATAAATGAACAAATAAATAAAAAGGTAAATATATGAAATCTATTGTGCATATTTAACACATTTTTATTATCTATTTATTTATTTATTAACTTATTGATAAACATGTAGGATAATTCCAAAACCTGGCTATTATGAATGATGTTATAATAAACATTGACATATTTCTCTTCCCCTCATCCTTCCCTCCCAGTCCCTCTTCTCCATTCTCCCCTTACATCCTTCAATCCCTTCTTCTTCCTTCTCCATCCAGAAAAGGGCAGGGCTCCTATGAGTATCAATAAAACATGCCATATCAAGTCGCAGTAAGTCTAAGCCCTCCCTATGTATTAAGGCTGGGTAATTTGACCCAGCATGAAAAGTGGGATCCCCAAACGCCAGTAAAAGTGTCAGACACAGTCCCCCATTTCTGCTGTTAGGAATTCCATACGAGGACCAAGCTACACAGCTGTAATATATAAGCAAAGGGCCTAGGTCAGTCTCTTGCAGGCTTCCTGGCTGTTGGTTCAGTCTCTGTGAGCACCTATGGGCCCAGGTTAGTTGATTTTGTGAGCCTTCGCAGGATGTCCTTGACCTCTCTGGCTCCTATATTCCTTCCTTTTTTTCCTCTGCAGGATTCCCAAACTGTGCTCCTGGCTGTGGGTCTCTATCTGCCTCCATCAATTGCTAGAAGACCTTTCTCTGATGACAGTTGGGCCAGGCACCAGTCTGGTTATGGAAGATGGCAAGCTCAGGCTACTTAGCAGATTTAGATTCTTTGAAGTATGTGCCTACAGGTATAGTTGAATCATGTGTTAGTTTAATTTTAGTTTCTGAGGAAATGTATATGTATTTCCATACAGATTTTATGAATTTATAATCTGATCATCAGTCTATAAGAGTTCTTTTATCCTTACATCCAGGCTAAAACATTGTCTTGATAGCCATTCTGACTGGGGTGAATGATAATTTCAATGTCTTGCTGATTTCCATGTCCTTGCTGACTAAAGATGATGAACTTTTTTTCATGTATATATTGGCCATCAGCGTCATCTTTTAAGAGGTGTTTTAATGGTTGGACTATTTAGGGTTTTGTTTTGTTTTGCTTTTGCTTTTTGCCATGGTTATCTTTGGTGTTTCATTTTGAGACCCTTATGGATTCTTGATATTCTTCATGACAGAAACACAACTGACAAAGATACACTCCAGATTTTTAAATAAAATTTTATTTTCTTTCTTATTTGTGTGTATGTATGTTTGTAGTCTATTTAATTATGGTAGCTCATAAGTATCTAGAAATTTGTCCACTTATTGGGAGTTTCCACCTGTTTTGAATATAAACTTTGAAGGTATTTCCTACCAATAGTCTGGATTTTATTATTATATTATATCACCCTATTTTCTAATTTGGATCTACTATGTCTTTCCATGTGTTAGTTTGGCTAAGTATTTGTGCTAGCTAGTTTTTGTGTCAACTTAACACAGGCAACAGTCATTTGGAAAGTTTCACTGAGAAAATACTCCTACCAGATTAGTCTGTGAGCAAGCCTACAGGGCATTTCATAGCTAATTACTGGTATGGGAGGAAGCCCCCATAGCTGGGTGGCCTGGCTACTAGAGGAAAACAGTCTGAGTAAGCCACGAGATACAAACCAGGAAGCAACAGTGTTTCATTGCCTCTGGAGCATTTCCTGCATTCATGCTCCTTCCCTGACTTCCCTCAGTGATGGAATATGACCTGAGAATTGTAAGAAAAAAATAAATACTTCCTTCCCAAGTTGTTTTTGGTCATAATGTTTTATCACAGAAACACTAAAACAGGGTATTTTCAATTCTGTTTGCCTTTTCAAAGAGTCACCTCTTTTTTCATTTATTTTTTGCATTGTTCTATCAAATAGTAATAAAATGTTACTATTAAATTAATTACTGAACTGATTTTTGTTTCTTTCTACTTACTAATTTTCAGTTTGGTTTCTCTTACCATTTTTAATTCTGTGAGGTGAGTCATTAGGTTATTTGTGATATTTGCTTTTTTTTTTTTAAATCCCAGAACTCATAAATATAAACTTTCTCTTAAAACTGTTTAAATTGTGTCCTAGAGATTCTCACATGTTTTATTTTTCATTTTCATTTAACTCTATGTATTAAAATTTCTACTTGGCTTATTCACTGGCATTCTCATCATTCAAAAATGTATATTTCAGTCTCTGTATTTGTGTTGTTTTTCTTGCTATTCCATTTTTAGTCTGATTTTATTATGACCTGATAAGATATAAGAAATTATTTCAAATTCTTTTGTTTGTTAAGACTTAATTTATGGCCTGCAATTTTAGAGAGAATTCCACAGACTACTGCAAACACTCTGTATTTACCGGCTATTGGATAGGACTGTCAGATGTCTGTTGAGTCTGTAGTACAACTTGACTATAGAGTTTCCTTTTGGGATATTTAGTTGAAATCTATTCATGAGTGTGTGATAAGTCTCCCACTATTACTGTATATGGACCTATCTATCCCTTTATATGCAGTCGTATTTTATTTTATGTAATTGGGTATGCCAATATTCAGTGCTGAATATTCTGTATATACATGTAATCATATCTTCATAATGGTGCTTTACATTTATTGATATTCACCAGCTTTCTTTATCTATTCTGATGTTGGCTCAAAGTCTGCTTTGGCATGGAATATATCTACTCTTAGTTATTTCAGGCTTCCACTTGCTTCATATACCATTTTACACTTTCACTTTTAGTCTGTGTGGAAGTATTTGTGTTTTTGCTAGTGAGGTGTGTTTCTTGTAGACTGAAAATAATGGGCTCTTGTTTTTATACACATTCAATCAGTTATTCTGTACCATTAATTATATGTTAACCCATTTATAATTAGGGCTATTATTGAGAAATATTTCTTGATTCATGGTATTTGTTGTTTATTTTTTTCTGGTTGGTTCGAATAATTATTCTGTTTTCCTCTTATATTTCTAATAGGTTTCTTTGTTGGTTTATTGAGTTCAATTTGTTTAACTGGCTATTAATTCTCTTCTATTTCCCCCAAGAAATTTTACTCTGAACTTTGTGATTGAGACTGTTATCTTCCTTTGTCTATGGGGCTATTTTAAGTGTATTATTTGTAATACTTTATTAATGGTGATGTATCTAGTCTATACTTGGGATGATTTGTTTATCCATCAATTTTTTAAAGATCACTTTTGGATACGTACTAGTTTTAATTGAAAGTACTTTACTCTTAGGAGTAAATATATCATTCTATGCTTTCCTGGCTTCTTTAGTTTTGCTGAGAGATTTGATGTTATTCTGATGAGCTTTCCTCTGAAACTGAGTTTGAAATTTTTTCCAGACTCTTTAAATACACTTTCTTCACTCTGTGGTCTTAACATTTTAGCTATATTGTATCAAGCAGAAATTATTTTCTGTTAATGTATATTTAAGATTCTAAATACACCTTGTTCTTGTATGTCTATCTTTCACTAACTTTGGAATTTTCTGGTACAATTTAATTGACAAATTTTCTATAGCTTTAATCATATCTCAGTCTTTTATTTTACTCCAAAAACTCTTAAATTTTCTCTCTTGATCATGTTTCAGAATTTTTCAAATTTGTGGTCATATTTTCCTTTTTTTTATTTTTGCTGCTATCTGAATGTAGCAGTTTTCATCTTTGTATTTAATCCTTGTTATTATTTCTTCTGCTTGACCTAGTATATCTTGACACTTTCCATGTTCTTTATTTTCAATTACTTCTTATTTACACCTTTATTTTTTTCAAAGTATCAATCTCTTTGCTGAATGGTGTTGACTTTCACATCAAGGTTTTGAATTGACTTTCTTTTTCATTCAATTGCTTGTTTAAATTTTTCATGAGGTTATCAACCATTCAAAAGACTAGACTATTGAATTGTCTTGTATTTCAACCATTTTAGTATCTTTTGCTTCCATAATTGAGGTAATTACAATCTTATATATATATATAGAAGTCATTGTGACTTGGCTTTTTTCTTTTTTTTGTTGTTATGTAAAGTAGTAGGTTATATAACTCTTTCAGTTTTACTGGGGTGATGTTCTTAGTGAGCAACTTTGCCTTGAAGGTTAAATGCTCAGTACCTCTCAGAGGAAAGAAGACAAATCACACATTTTCAAATATCACTGCTCCTGCTGCAGGTACCAGATGGTGCCTGGGGGTTTTGTTTGCTTGTCTGTTTAATTGTTTTTATAAGATGAAACTTATAAATCTTGGACAAGAATGCTTCACTCAGTAATTTTTTCTTTCTCTATGTATCATATAGGAAATATACGATTTGTGACATTCACTTTGTCTCCTATGTGTCTCATCATTGATGACATTAATTTTTATGACTCAATTAAAATAATGACTATAAGATTTCTTCATAGTAAATTTAACAATTTTATTTTTATTATATATTATTATGTTGTTATTACTTAGGACAGCTTTTAAGTTTAAATATATTTTGATCATATGCTTGCCCTCCTCCTAGTCCTTTCCCATTCTTCCTCCTCTCTACCCTCCTAACTTTAAGCCTTCTCAAAAAACAGCCCCAAAATCTAAAAATAATTACAAAGTCCCAGCATCAATGCCCTAAGAAAAACAAAACAAAACAAAAAACTGTTACCAAGTATAAGCACACACACACCAAAATCTGTGACATCCATTATTTGTTGGTCAGCTACTCCTGAACATGAAACCTACTCTGGAGGTTGATACACCTAGTGTGATAGTTCATTTCTTAACTTTGCCTTAGTGGCTAGATTTTCATTTATTTTCTAAATATATAACTAAATGAAATGTAATAGGATAAAACAAAAACTGGCACAACAAGGTTGAATAAGGAAAAGCAACAGAAGAAAAAGAGACCAATAGAAGGCACAAGAATAAGAGACTCACTCATTCTCACACGCAAGAATCCTATTAAAAACAGTAAACTGAAAAGCATAATATAAATGAAGAGGACCTAGTTCAGGCATGTGCAGGCCCTATGAATAGAACTTCGGTGTTTTTGAGTTCATATGTGCTTAGATCATGTTCATTTAGAGGGTTTCTGTTTGCTCTTTTGGTGTCCTCCATCCCCTCTAGTGTAAGTGGAAGGTTCTGTCCTACCAAAAACTCTCAAATACCCAGCAGCCACTTCCAAGTAATTGATTCAGAGGCTTAATATTATGCTTGGCCAGTAATTTAGGTTTATTACTAACTAGCTCTCACACTTAAATTAACCTACAATTTTTATCTATATTTAGCCATGTGGTTTGGTACCTTTCCTTATTCTAGCCATTCTCATCTTGCTTTCTCTGCATCTGGCTGGCATCTGCATCTCTGCCTTTCCTCTCCTCATAATTTTCCTAGTCTGGTTGCCCCACCTCTGCTTCCTGCCTAGCTACTGGCCAGTCAGCATTTTATTAAACCAATACAAGTAAAAAATCTTTACAGTTAACAAGACCTTAATCCTACACTCTGGTTCTTATATTCTTCTCACTTCAGCTTCCATGGGGTTTCATGAGCTCTGGGGTTGGGGGTGTTATGTAATAGAGGGCTGAGTGTTCTAAGGTCTCTCACTCTTTGTATAGTGTCTGGATATGGGTCTCTGTATTTGTTTCCATCTTCTGCAGGAGGAAGCTTCTCTGATGATGTTACCCATTTTCAATATGTCATTGAAAAGTGGTCTATGGAATAACTCTCAGCAGTGAGAAAGAATCTCAAATCCAGGCAGGAACACAAAGAAGCACAAACAAAAGCCGGTGACCACATTAACACTGATGTCAGCTTAGGTCAGAGAAACCTTTTTTCTCAAATGGTCGTCCATGACTACACAGTTTTACAACTGTGCAAAATATTGAGGAAAAGTGACTTGTGGGTGCCCAGTTATAATGGGACATTTACTTCACCTCCTCAAAATCACAGGAAACATCCTGGAAAGAAGAGGAGAGCCAGAAGAAAGTGCAGTGGTAAATACTGACTTCCAGGCAGGGAACAGCTATTACTTTCTTGAATTCACAGTAGCTGTGGTTGAGCCTGTATGTTTCCATTCATGGTTCCACAGCTTTCTCTGCACCTTCATATGCAGTAAATGGTTTATAGGGGAGAGACTGGTAAGATGCTTCTGCTTGTAGAAACAATATAATGAAACTCATTTGGTCTTTCTTCCTCTTTCTGTCTTACACACACACACACACACTATGAAGGAGAAGGGGACTTGTTTGGAAGAGGGAAGCAATGTCACAAAAGGGAAAAATAGGGATGAGTATGATTGAAATACATTATGTGCATGTAGAAAAATATAATAAAATCAATTATGTGCACATATTAATATATGCTAATTTAGTGACAATTTAAAATGTGAATAAATGATCGGTGGTGGGATGCTTTTCAATAATGTCCTCATTGCATCTTCATTAAATTGCTTTGTCATTCATTAAAAAGTCATAGGAAAGCTATTTCTTTGCTAGAAAAATACTCGGTAGGAGTAGAATTCTTTGGAATTTTCTATGTAAATAATTGTTATTTTAAAATACATGCTTAAATCAATCAAGTAAGAAATATTTATTCATTTCTAATCTCAAACTTTTATTTCTGTCTCATGATCTATTGCTGGCTAAGACCTTAAGTACATGTTGAACAAACATCATAAGAATGAACATTCTTGCCTTGTTTTGGATTATACAAAGAAAGGATACTGTCTGGGAGCTGTAGAATTTTCATAAATATTCTTTATTAGTGTTAATTCCTTTCCATTTCTGTTTTCTCAAATCTTTCTTACCTCCTTCTCCTTCTTTTAGAGTACTAAGGATGGACCCAAAAGGCTTGTGCTTCTGAGCTATCTCTAGACCTCTGGTTATTTCTTAATTATAAGCTGGCATTGTTTTGTTGTTGATGTTTTTAGTTTTGATTGTTTATTTTTTGATTTATTGTTTAAAAATACCTCTAGCTTAAAGATTTTCTCCTATATATCATGAGATATCACCCAGCTCATGAAATAAAACAGAAAAAAATAGACACTTGTTTTTTTTAACATTTATTTTTATTGTTTTATGTAAATTGGTGTTTTGCCTGCATGTACAACTGTGTAAGGGTGTCAGATCTTGGAATTACAGACAGTTGTTAGCTGCCATATGGATGCTGGGAATCAAACTCAGGTCCTCTGGAAGAACAGTCTGTGCTCTTAACTGCTGAGCCATCTCTCCAGCCCCAGGTACTTGTTTTTAAATTCAACTTAATAACATCTTTGAAGCTAGGCTTTGTGTTTATGCAGCATGATGATGTGGTCTTTGTAGAGATCACCAGCAGAGGCCTCTTTCAAACACGTTTTAAACAAGCAATGAAATTGGGATAAAGTGAAAAATTTTTCTTTCCTTTTTATAAGGAATCGCAAAGGATTTTATTTTCCCCTTATATTGAAAATCACTTTTTTCCGCTCACATAGTCCTCCCATTCTACAAACATGGGAGATTGGTCCATCTTCTGATGTCTGTTTGTATTTTTCTTTTGTGTTTTTATTGAGACAGGGTTTCTCTTTGTTGCACTGGCTGTCCTGGAACTGATATCTTTTTCAGTGCCATAGTGTTTTATCATGTAAGTCTTTCACTTGCTTAGATAACATTACCCTAAGATATTTTATATTATATGAGGTTATTGTGAAGGATCTTGATTCTCCTGATTTTTTTCTCAGTCTGTTTGTCATTTTTGTATAGGAGGGTTACTGATATAAACCCTTTGACCATTTCCCTTTATGTTTAGAAAGTAATGAAATTAAAAGCTTTTCTTTATACAGAATATAAAAATAATCTTTAAAACTAGTAATGTGATGAGAAAAACCCTCGGGTTGAATCTCTAGCAAGAATAATACAAAAACGGGGTAATAAGCAAATGAAAACAGCTCACTCTCATTTGCTCATGACATTCCAGACAATACAACCTTCTTGTTTTTTTTATTCCCAGCCAATTCTCACAGCCTTTGCTGTTTTCTTTGTATGAGTCACTTTTCCCATGACCTCTCCATAGTTTTCTTTTTTCTTTCTTTAGATATCTGCTAAAGGATACCACATGTTGAAGCTACAATGAGATATACATTCTACAATAATAATTTTTAAAGAGCAACACTGTCAATATAAAAAAATGTAGACAAATTCTGCCTTGTTGAGGGTGATGAAAAATGAGGTGACTACTTTCAATACGTTCCCAGTTCTGTTGCATTTAAAATCAAAAGTACATTTGTCCTATGGCCAAGAAATTCCTCTTTCAATACTTATCCAAGAGAAATTAAGATGTATAAACACAATGCATTTATTATTATTATTACTACTACTAATAAAAAAGCTTTATTCTTCATAATGAGTAATGATAGAATTCAAATGAATACTAAGAGAAAATGGATAATTGTACTATATTTATACATTAGAACACCCATTAATCATCAGTGAAGAAAAAGAATAACTAGTAATTTTCTGTTTAAGATCAGTATATTTCACGGTATCTAAATTTTATATTAGTTCAAAAAAAAAAAAATCTGTGTGAGGGTCCTACATAGATTTCTCTTATCACAGTGTCCCAAACTCACTAGGCTTTTACTGCTGTGATCCTTTTGTCCTGGAAATCAGCAAAGATCACTTATTGTTCTCTTTGCTTGAGACCCACTTTTCAATGATCCTTAGTGGATTGCTTCCTCACTGCCCTTGAGGGTTCTGTTCATTTGTCACCAGGTAAGAAACCAGCCAATATCCTTGAACTCTATTCATCTCTGTTGCTGTGATACAACATTCTGACAAAAGCAATAGACGAGAGTGGGTTTGTTTGGGTCACAATTCTGGATTACATACCATGATTTGGGAGAAGTTAAGGCAGAAACTGAAGGCGTCATACTCATAGCCAAGAGCAAAGAAACAAATGCATCTGTGCTGCCTGTTTGCTTGCTGGCTGTTTTTTCCATTCTTATGTGGTTCAGTGAGCAGCTTCATGAGTGTCACCACTCACAATGTATTGTATCTCCTTCCTACTCTAAATAACAATCATGACAACCTCCCAAAGATATGACCACAGAGCAGCATGCTCTTGAAAATTCCTCATTATAACTCTCTTCTTAGGTGATTGGGAGGACAGGGGGTCAAACTGACAGTTAATGCTAACCAGCATATCCCATTGATGCTGTGTCATCAATGTTAATGCAAGAAATACAACTCTCACATCAAAGAGTATACAATCGTGTGTGTGTGTGTGTGTGTGTGTGTGTGTGTGTGTGTGTGTGTGTGAGAGAGAGAGAGAGAGAGAGAGAGAGAGAGAGAGAGAGAGAGAGAAACCAGATTCCCCATGTAGAAGAATTGGGTCCAAGAAACTGAGAGACAAACAGCTGTGAATCTAGTTACTTCTTAGAGGACTTATGGCAGAAACTGGGTTGAGCATGGGGAGATGAGCTGGTATATTATGATTTAACGTGTTAACACAATTAGGATGTGAATTCAATAATAACAGGCCTTTTGTTGTTTGTCACTATATCCCCAGTTTTTAAAACAGCATTGACACAGAAGAACTCTTCATCAATACTTGATGAATAAAGAAATGTGTGTTTCTACGGCTTTAGTTGAAGGTGTAATGGTGCCAACATCTGCTTGGCTTCTGTAAGGACTTTGCGCAGTTTCTTTTCAATTCTGGGTGAAAATGGGAACCTAACTCTGGTCCTCTGGAAGAGCAGCAAGCTCTCTTAGTCTCTGAGCCATGTGTTCAGCTTATGGGTGAAAATGGAAGAGTGAGTCTGCATGATGGCTCAACCTATAAAGGCACTTGCTGCCAACCCTGATGATCTGAGTTGAATTCCTAAGACTGACTCCCACACTTATCTTCTAACTTTTACATGTACTCTGTGGCAACTCCTGTGCCTTGAGGCAAGGTGATCCTTATTGCACAAATCTATCTGGTATTATAATAAAAATCCAGAGTCAGATATTGGGAAGAAAGCTGAAATATCAGAGAGACAAGGAACAAACCACAGGCAATTCTCAGTCTGACAACTTTTCAGGCTTGTCTTCTCAAACCCTCTGACTCCCTTCTCTCCATCCTCAGCTGAAAAGAGAAGCCTCAGGAAAAGCTGAACTCCTCCCTTCTCTCCCTCCACCCAGCTATCTCACTTCCTGGTTCAGCTTTCCTACAACTGGGATTAAAGGTGTGTCACCATTGCCTGCCATTAGGCCTTGAACTCACAGTGATCCAGAAGTGGTGGGGGTCACCACTTCCTGACCTTTGAGTGTTGGCTCTGTGGGTGGCTCTGCCTCTGGTATTCCAGACTATTTTTATTAAATATACAATATATCCCCTCCTGTACAAAATGTAGGTTACATAGTGACAATGCTAACCAGAGTTACATTGGGAAATGCTGTCTTTAAAAAAAATACTGATCAAATTCTTTAATTTATTTTGTACATTAAAATGACTGAGATGGCCAGTTGAGCAAAGCTGCATATAGCTCTTCCATATTGTCAACTTAAGGTAGAAACACCAACACCAACAAGTACTCATAAAAAAATAAATCTAGAAATATGTTAAATGAAAATGTATCTAATATTTACATGGGCAGTGATAAAGAACATTGGTTTGACCTCCTGGATATAGAAATCCCCTAATTGCACAAAGTCAATTTCTATTAAGTATAATATGCCCAACATTAGACTATATGAATGGTCTTTTGAGTCTCAGTCTTGGAAACCTGAGATTGTGTCTTCACATTTCATAGCAAACTATGAGAGGTAGAAAATTTACTTTAATGGGACTCCATTATGAAAAAAATTCTTCATGAAAAACATTAGCATGCCTTTAAATATTTCACCCTGGTTTTATAGATGAGTTCTTTAAAAGTTTTAACTTAAACATCTGAGTGGGCTCCATGAAACAAGACATATAAATAATTGACATGGAATATTGTTTAAATATACCAAAAATGTGTTAAAATGCTAGCTTCATGGCATTTAAACATACTATGAACTATTAGAATGAATCTGCTATAGAAACAGAAATGTACAGTGAAGATGTGATGCAGCTGAGCAAAGTTCTCCTGAGCATGTTTTGAAAACATGATGCCATGTTGAGAGCACAAAATCATTCAGACAGCCCAGAAAGAGTGCATGTAAAAGTGAACAATGCTAAAATAGAGGTATGGATTAGGAGTGTTTCAGCCTGCGACAGCCTTGAAGAGCATATTCACACAGTGTAGACAAAAGAAGATGAGAAGGGAGACTGTGCCCTAGATGCTTTCATTGCCATGTTTATGACTTGAGACAGGTAAGGAATTCCAGGAAAAATTGAAAATATGTAAACATGGCAATAGATGGGAAATCTCATGTGTCCTGGCAAGGTGACAGCAGGCTGCTATAAAAAGTTAGAATTGGCAGGAGAATATAATGAGATATGAGATGTTCATCAGATAGAACATGGACAGAGAGCTGGCTGAAGGCATTCTGACTTGATTCCATTTTCCATAGGGAACCACCCATGCTTTCAGAGGGTTGAAAAGACATTGTTGAGTCTGTGTTTCAACAAAGCTACTTTTCCAGAGGTGTGCTGGATAGACAGATTGGGGCCAGGATGAGGGAGACTGAAAGTCACCTCTATAGTTCACTGCAGTTCACTATGCCTATTCTTCACTAACCGTGGGTGCAAGCCCAGTCACAGAAGATTTCAAAAACTTAAGCGCCAGAGGCAGCCAGAGGCCTACTAAGGCAGAAAGATCTTCTCCCTGGCCATGAGTTTGTTGTTTTAACAGAAGATGTGGGCGCAGAATGCAGAATCCTCCAAAGCCTGTTCCACATTTCTTTCTCAGAAATTATTTCAATGAGTAAACAGTTCCCATCTCCACAGCAGCTCCACCATGACTTCCTAACTCATTATGCCTCCCCCCAGGAATGTTCTTCAGAGCACTTAACACACAGATTTTATCAAATGCATTGTTCATGGCCACTTGAGGTTTATCTTACAACATCCTCTATGACCTGGAGAGACAAGCAACAGAATTGCAAGTGATTTCCTATTTTTCTGGCAGATGTTAAGAAGCAATATTAGCAAGAGAAAATGACATCAGCAACAAAAGGAAAATAAATCAGTGAAAGTTCTTGGAGGAAAAACAAGATGATGGTAATTGGTTCTCACCTCTGACTCTTGACTTACTGGAGGCTAGGTGCTGGAGTACACAGCCATCCTGCATGAGAGAAAGACTGGAAATTTGTTTCAAAATGAATCCCTGAACTCAGCGCTCCACAGAATCACTCAGAGAGCTTAGTTAACTGAAAAGCCTTCCTTTTAACAGCTCACTTATAACAAGGGCAGTGGTACCTCATGAAGACAGGGCTGCTTCATGCTCCTTTATTGGAGAAGATGATTCCATGACAAACATCTAGATAACTTCCTCCTTCCAGAAGGGCCCATCAATCTTGGGCTCACTTCTTTCTCCTCACCTTCCCTTCTGTCTAGGTAAATGGAGTTTTGGCATGTGGGGGTTGTGTTCTGGGAGGAGAACATAGAAATAAACAGCTGAATTACATTGTTGAGTATACCTTGCTGTATCACGAATTTTAGTTGTTATTAAATGAAAGCTCAAAGCCAGATATTGGGGGAAAGGCTGAAATATCAGAGAGATGAAACAGACCACAGCTGATTCTCATCCAGCCAACTTCTCAGGGTACAACCTATCTTCTAGCTTCCTCAGCCTGGCTCATCACTTCTACAAAATGCCACACCATCTGCCTACACTTCCTAAAATATCTTCTTCACCCAGTTGTTTCACTTCCAGGTTCAACTCGCATCATATTCTAGAGTTGAGATCAAAGTTGTGAGCTACTACTATTTAGTAGTTAGGCCTTGAACTCACAGAAACACAGAAAGATCTCTGTCTCTGGAGTTGCAGGATTAAAGGTGTGGGTCACCACTCCTGTCTTTCCCTGTGCTGGGATTAAATGTGTAAATTACCACTCTGACCTTCCTGGCTTGACTGTGGGTAGATCTGTTCTCTGATATTCCAGATTGATTTTATTAAATATATCACCACACTTTGCTGAACATATTTTTCTACAGCAACACAAGCAATGGAAAAGAATTACTCTCATGCAAACATTTCTCAAATATAATCAGAATATGTATATGTTTAGGTGTGGGTGCATGTTCACGTGCATGCATGTACAGGGGAGCAGGAGGAGGAGAAGTTGAACATTGGGTGTCTTTCTCAATTGTCCTTCAATTTACTTTTTGAGACAGAGACCCTCACTGAACCTGAAGTTCACTGATTTAACTAGATGGGCTGGCCAGAAAGTTCTAGGTTTCCTTCATTTATGCTTCCTCTGCATTGGAATACAGATAAACCACACTGCCTGTTTTTTTAAAAGATATGCAGGATTCAAGCCCAGGTCTTAATGCTTGCACAGGAAGCACATTCAAGCCTTATCCTCTGCTGTAGCCCTCATACATCACCAACCCTGCTTGCCCATCAACCCACTGAACTGAAAGCATTATGTATTTATGTATACCCACACATCTACAAGAACCTTTGCTGTGGAGATGGCTCAGTGCTTAAGTACAGTTGATGTTCTAGAAGGCCTGAGTTTGGTTCCAGGTACCCATGTTTGGCCACACCTGCAGCCACCTGTAGCTCCAATTCCAGAGATCCATTGCCTTCTTCTGGCCTCCTCAAGCACCCTCACACACGGGGCACACCCACACACAATATTCAAAAAAAATTTGCCTAGATTTCTTTGCTTTTTCCATAAATTATAAACATAACTTTTGTTAGAAGTTTCATAAAATTTCTTTTCTAACAAGCTTTTCTAGATACTTTCTTTTTTAAATTAGTGCTGTAAGACATTTCTCTTTGATGAGAAGTTTTGTCTGTTTCTCTAGACAGTTGTATATGCTGTTCTGATGTGTTCCTAACTTTGTTAAAAGCATAAAGCTGAGACAGAAATGGCTTACATATTTTTGCTGTCTCTGTTGTCAAAAGCAACTGATCACCATCCACAGCTTCTGTGACTGCACTTACGGTCAAGAATCAGAACCTAACAGGAATTCAAATGTCTTTTTTGATATAGATAGTGCTGACACAGTAATAAAAATTATTAAATAAGGTTAAATTTGTTACAATTAAAAATAGTAACACTATAAATTGATAATTAGAAATCTATGCATGAGTAAACTTAAAGAAATAACATAATTCCATTTTGGATGCATTTTTAGTCAGCCAAATGGCTGGGTTACCAATTAATCTTTGGTCAGTCACTTGTCTGGCAACCATCCTTGATGGGTTAGTCATTGCCTGTGGTTGCCAAGCCAGAGGGACTATTGCCTTGATAATTCAGATGCATAAGTAATTATTGGTTAAGATTTTTAAAATAGTTGTCAACATTAGAACCATATGTATGAACTTACTTTTAAAAAGAAAATACTTTGTGTTGTTGTTATTTAGATATTTATATTAGAGAAAGCTGTATTCTTAGTGCTGCTGGTGATACAGTACACTTATAAAAAGCAGTTTAGAGATGACAATATTTTATTTTACAATGGTCTGTTTTCAAATGCAGACAGAGATGAACTAATTTTTTAGTGTGCTACTTGAAAGCCCATAAAAGTTTGTTGAGAGTTTAACTTCTGCCATAGAAAAGCAGATATGGACAGAGCATCTTACCTTTTTACCCTAAATTCTATCCTGGAAAAAGTTTGGAAATTTCTATCACATTGCTGAGGATTTTTCTTCTTGGCACTTAAGAGTTTTTGTTTGTTTTATGAAAAGCATTTAATGAAGCATGCCTATGACTCTAACTTAGAAGCCAACTACGTCTGCACATTGGTGCTTTGACTTCAGAAATCTGTTAAAGAAATGTCACTTTATTGAGGTTGTTGTGAACCCCTGTATATTTTTTAAATATGTAAGAAAAGTTAAAAAAACCACTCTCTATTCTTGATTAAAATATTGTAATCATACAAAGTACTGATGCAGTTATGTTTTCAGGGTTGAGCTTACAAGTAACCAGAAACAAAGTCTTTCTATATACCTAGGCAGCCCTCATGCTTCAGTGATCTGCAGAATATGGCATTTAAAATGTTTATTTAAAAGCATTATATCAGACAGAGACTCCCAGATCCTAACAGTGACCCAAGGTCTCTGAAGAAGATTATGAGGCACCAGAACATCTCCAGCAGTGCTGACCTGAGCAAGATGCCATAACACAATGCCTGCCTGCTGCCAGGACCCAGCCTAAGACTGCAGGACATTGGAGAATTGATTGCACCCTTTTGCCTAGACAAAGTAAGGTCAGTCTTCTCCTATTTGTCCCTCTACTTTGGGAAAAACTCCTACCTTAAAGGCCTGGCAGCCAAAGACTGATGCTGTTTAGATACTTCTGCCTCCAACTATGTGAAGACCCGGGTATGGCTAACTGGGTATGGACTTGTCTCTGTTGTTTGTAGAAGCTGATCAGTCTGCACTTAGGAATAATTTATCATTCTCAGATCTCTGCAAGTATTGACAGCTAAGCTAGTTATAACTTTGTCAGCTTGGCAGAATCAACTAAAACTCTTATGTCTTTTTGTAATTTGTATGAGCTTCAGAGAGTCATAAAATTTGGATCACAGAAGTCAAAAAAACTTCAGATAAGTACAGCCCAAGTTTTTCCCACCTGTTTGTTCCTAAGGATGATACTTTTCTCTTCTGTTTTGGGGACTCCTGCCCTTACCAATTACTAAGAAAGTTTAAATTCTAACTTTTGTTCTTAGTTTTTATGTGTCTCAACAGATTTCTACTTGGCTGGCATATACAATTTACTCCAAAGGAGTACTTGCTGAAAGCTTGTGTGGACCAGTCCAACTGACGTGGGTTGTTTCCTGTCTCCACAACTGGGTCAGATAACTACATGCTCCTGACAGAAGCCCTATAGCCCAGCCTTTTACTAGCCTTTCGGCCTTTTTTGGCTTGGACAACAATGCCCCAGTGTCAGCTTGAAGCAGATGGAAGAGAAATGTCAACTGTATTCCCAGCCCATAACAGGTTGAAATGCTAAGTTAAAAGGAAACCTTATAGCATAGGAGACAAATCGTTTTTGTAGAGGCCAAAAGGTCCCTACAGCCTAAAGTTTGACTTTGCAAGTCAGCTTCCTATGGAACCCCAGAGGTCCCAGCTGCTCCTGTCTCAAAGTGTCCTGCCTTGAAAAGTTGGGAAAATGACTGACCCCTGGCTGCTCACACTGCTTGCTCTGCTTACAGTCTGAGGAATCTAGCAAGTAAACAGCCTTGCAGTTGCATGCAGTTATAGTGAGTAAAGAAAGCAGAACAGCGCTGGGGTTATGTCTAGTTAGCTTGCCAGAAGATAGAATTAAGAGTCTGGACTGAGAAGTAGCCATAATAGCACCCCATTCTAAGCCAGGTCCATGCTGGTTGACTTACTGATTTGTTTTGCAGCAACTCTTTTTCTTCCCAGAGCCAGTACTGTAAAAATATTTGAGTTTACAGAGACACAGTAGCCTCTCCCTTGGTTAAAGATTAGTTAAATGAATAATATATTGCCAGAGTCCCATGATTGGGACAGTAACCAAAAAGAAAACGGGAAAATGAAGAGAGAAAACTTAGCTCAAGAAACCCCATTTTGCATTCTAGTAGCTATTTTATAAAAGGGTAAAATAAAGTTTAGTTTTCTCATTTCTGGCAAGGGGGATTGTCAGGGACTAAGACCCTGACTTGAGCCTCTAGGCCTCTAGCTAATGGCCACCATGGAAACTTACTGAGAAACCAACCACTGAGCCGGCACGACCCCGAGTAAAATAGATGTTCTGGTTTGCTTAACAGTAACAGAGAAGTAGCTCTAAAGAATAGAATAACAGGAGCATTCTGTGGCTAGGTCACTTAGCAGCCCTCCTGATAACTTAAAGGTAGCTCTAAAGAATAGAATAACAAGAACATTCTATGGTTAGGTTACCTAGTAACCCTCCCCTGAAACAAGACCAGTTACCTTTTTACCTTGTCAAATATCCTGCTTCCCCTGGCCAGCTTCCTGCAGGTGTTTGAAGACTGCCTCCTCCCCATATTCTGCTTTGGAACTATATAAGCATGTATGAAATTGGAATAAAATTGTAGCTCAAACAGGCTCCCATTTGTCCTGCTGCCTTCTTCGCATCTCCCTTCCCTTCATTCTCTCTCGTAGGTGGTCTCCCCTGTTGAAGTTGAAGTCCTGTGGGTTGGGGTAGGGGATGTTGCCCAGGTCTGGGAGAAGAATAGTCACATCTGATCAGTCCTGGGAAAAGAACATGTCCTAAAAGAATAGACCTAGCAGGGAGAATACCTGCCCAGCTCTGGGAGATCAGCTAAGACATCTGCCCAGGTCTGGGAAAGGAAGAGATTCTCAATTGACTAGTTCTGAGTAAAACCAGCCACCCCAGGTAGGGTCCTGGTGGGGTCCATCCAGATGGGGTTCAAAGATACTCTGGGGCAGAAAGACTTTAAGCATGAGCCAATTAGTAGCACGTCAGCACTGTACCCCAAAACAACCAACTTTGTTGTAGCTTTTTGCAAACAAACAAACAAACAAACAAACAAACAAAAACAAAAAACCCTTTTAGCTAAGGGCACCAGGTACTTCCTGCTCTATTGTCACAGAAGCTTGGAGTAAGCTCCCTGCCTGGCTTGCATTGTGCTGCCAGTAAACCTTGCTGTTGGCATTCTGGACATTTCTGGCTTCCATGGTCTCTCTGTGGGTTGAGCTCTAGACACAGCACTGCTAACACCTCAGCATTGACATTACTTTGTTTTCATTAGTCTCTGTTTCCCGAAAGCAGATCGTACACCACTTGAAGTCAGACATCAAAACTTTTACATCCTTGCATCTGAGATGCCTGATTGTATTTACTGGATGATGGTTGAGGATGCAAAATTAATCCTACATTCATTACAAGTATACAAAGGCAGGTTTATCATTTTACTTGTTGGAATTTACCTGTTTTATATATATAAATGGTTTATTAACACCAAGTTCAATGGCTTGCTGTGAGGATCAACTATGACAACATATGCAAAGCTCTTCAAATGTCATCTGATCCACTGTGATTGGTAAATGGTAGCTTAAAGCTAATACTGTGTTCTGTAATAGTGAGGTATAATAATTAGCTTTTAAGATAAATTATTTATGCTATGCTTTTGAGTTAATATTCAGCTAAAAACAAGAGCCATTTGTGACACTGAGTAGCAAAGCACATCCTGGCAACTCTATTCTTCAGGAAGCACAGTCCCTCTTTCTGTCCCTTTCTGTGATGCCTGTTAACAGCCCTTCTCATCTGTGAAGTGATGACAGTGAGCTGCCTGTTTGCTGTAGATCTCTCTGAGAGTCAAGACTAGGATAAACTTTCCAAGATACATTTCCAGATAGCCATCTGGATAATTTTATGTAGATATTTGCTAGGGTGACAATTATGTCAGACCTATGTTAGAGCATTCTACTAGTTTTTCATTGCTGAGGCAAAATAGCTGCTAAGAAGGAACCTAGAGGAAGAAAGTCTGACTTGAGCTCAGAACTTAGAGTTAAGAAAGAATGTGGTCCACGATGGCAGAAAGGGTTGGTAGCAGAAACTCACGGCGGTTCTCACACCACTTCTGCAGTAAGGAGCAAAGAGATGAATACTGCTACTCAGAGTTCTTTCTGGTTTTCTTTTCCTCTCTCTCTAGTCTAGGCCCCCAGTGTATCTGATAGAATACCCAAACTCAGGGTGGGTCTTCTCAGTTAAACTTCTTTAGAAATTCCCCGTACAGGCAAAGCCAAAGGTGTGTCTCCTGAGTGATTTCAAGGTCAGTCAGGTTGACAATAAAGATTAATCATCACAGATACTATTATTATTTCTAACTAGCTATCTATGTTAACTTTAAATTGTTTCATATGTGATAAATAACTACTAAAATTTAATATTAGGCAAATAGATTCAAGCAAAGTACATATAACTTTCCAAAAACATTTAGAATCACCCAAACATGACTTTAGTTGTACATAGAATGGCTAGATATAAACTTATATTTAGCCATGTATATATACATATATAGCCATTTTACATATTATATATATTTATTAGATTTTTTTATTTACTGTGTTTTGGGATGCTTGTGTGCATATGTGTGGAAGTTATAAGACAACTTGTGGATATTGCTTGTCTCCCTCCACCACAGATTCTGGGGACTGAACTCAGGCAGCCAGGCTTGGCAGCCAGCACCTTTACCCACTGGGCCATCACAAGGTGTTTATTTTATTTTTGAGATGGTGGTCTCATTAGGTTGGTCTTTTTTGAGATGACAGTCTCATTAGGTTGGTCTTGAACTCTATAACTTTCTCCAATCTGAACTACTAGGCTCAACTTTATATAACTTTTCAATTAAGTTTTCTCTGAGTTTTCTTTCCTCATAAAGTATGACTCTCTCCAATGTAATTCCACTGTGTCTTTTACAGTGTTTCTTCATAGAACTGCCAGTATATTATTGCTCTCAGTAAGTAGGTGGGCAGGAACAAGCATGTATTCATGTTTGTGATCTTACTCCTTATCTCTGTCACACTGGCTATGGTACATGATCAATGAATGTGATTTTAATTAATTAGCACATTTTATCATGTTCATACTTTATTACTAAGTTGCTCTATGGTTTAAAATAATCATATCCAGGAAAAAGATATTAGCTACAAAGAAATTGTTCCTGAGTCACTCATAGATGTGGGTGGGTTAGCCTGGGTGATCGACTTTCCAGACCTGACTTTGATCTAGTCTAGTGCTGACTGAGCTGGAAGAGCAGAGATGAAAACATTTGTTTATTAGATCTGAGTGAGGCCAATAGGCCTCTGAAACTGATCTACCAGGCTTTAATATGATTAGAGACTTTATTACCCTTGCCTTTACTCTTGATTTTTTTTTAATGAACTGATTAACAAGCATCAGGATGAAAGACCCCTATCATTTATCTTTGTTTTTTCACTTTAATGATGGTTGACATGCTATCAGGGTTTTCTGGAGGAGCTTTGATTTTATTCAAAATGAGATGGTAGAAATCTCACCATGTTCTATATATAAATCCTGTAATGATCCTAAAAAGGGAGAGTGGGAACAGAATTATCCTAGTTAAAAATCTGCTATCCCTAATCTTCATTTTGCAGGTAAGAATCTGAGAATTAGAGATACTAATTCATGCCCTGTGCTGAACACTGGCCAGGCTACAAAGTAGGGATAAGCATTGCTGGAAAACACAGTCTGGTGCATACAACTTTTTATTTATTTCCATCATTACTGATGCTTCTTTTAGAAACTTGGGCATTAATAACTCTTCTTGTCTTTAGGATAGAAATAGAGATGGAGTGATGAAGAGAGGGAGAGATCAAGAGAGAGTGAGATCAAGAATGAAAGAGAGAGAGAAAGAGAGAGAACATGAATTATATTAATATCTATTTAGTAAAAATCAGCATGCAAAGTTTCTCAGAAAAACTAGCTTTAGGAAAATGAGTGGAGCCAATTTAACGTTTTAACTATTTTAACATCTTCCATAAGTGTAAATTTAGGCACTGTCTATAGAAAGAAATGGGTCCAAAGCCAAGGGAAAAACTAAGGAATGATCCACTCATCAGTGTAGGCAACAGATGCTTCCCTCTGTGTGTTTCATAATGGAAGGAACAGCAGAGAACATGCTTTCCTATCTTGTAAAGCATGGGGCATAAAATCTGAGAAGAGAAATTTACTCACATTTCTATTCATTTTAATATACAAAAATTAAGTGAAGTTACTCCCCAACTGAGCAGGAAGCTTTCAAATTTCAAATCCTTGATTAAGAACAAATATGGGAAGAGGGAGAGACAGGAAGGCTGCACACAAGGAATAAGATAAAATATCTCTCCTATCCAATAAAAATCCAGGTCTAGAAGCTTTTAGTTTGTGCTCATCACTCCCACCATGCACCGAAGCAATAGCCCCCAACCAGTTCACATGTTTCCAGCTTAATTTGTTTTTCACAGCGTGGCAGTTTCTCCTTTTAGATGATTGAAATATGACTTTTTCTTTTAAACTTTTACTATTTTCTGAAAAAGAGTTACAGTTCATGCCTCAGTTTCCTCTTCTATATAACAAGGAAGATGTTCACTGCATGTAAAGAATTGTGATGATCAGAAGTGTTGATTCCATAAATCACTAACAAATTCTGACTATTTCTCTCTTCTTAATGGTTTTATTTTCCTCTTTATCTTAGCTTTTTATGGTTAGTATATGGATTTCCTCTTATTAGGTACCACTCTGCAACAGATCCTGAAATCAACTCCCCGGGCAGGACTCCCTCCAGAAATCTTTAACCTATGCCACCTAATGAATCTTGGATGATCGATGGCAAGTGTCCTCTTAAAGAAGACCATTGGCTTCCCCAGTTGAGTCTTAGGGTTGTCTGCAGATGAAGGTTGGGCCACTTTGGTTGCCTGATGACATGCTAGTGAAAATCACTTGAGACTCAAGATGTAATTTCTATCTTCTGGAAGCACTTATCACTGCACTTACTGTAAGTGAAACAAGAAAATCAAAGGCAAACACTAAAACAGTGTCAGTAATGGTGGCTGTGACCTTTATCCTTCAATATGATTTGACCATCTTTGCAACTATTGGCTCAAGTTTTCATGGTGTACATGCATGAGGTCACAAGAGTTCTCTAATGACAGACCATTGTAATTGAGTCACTATGGACCCAAGATTCAATAGAACTGAGATTTAGTCTGGAGTAGAGAAAATCTTGCATTAGTCAGATCCAAGGGCAAGGTTCAGAATTTGGCCTTTTCCTGCTTACCTCATCACTGTTTGAAGCTCTTGGCAGAAAGGTCCTGGAAAAAATAGAAAATATTATTAGTTAGATTAGTGCCAGTTTCAGCTAAGCTCTGTTGAGTCAATAGTTCAGCACCAGAGGACTGGTTGAGAAGGTAAGAATAAATAGCTTTTAAAATGTCTCAGAGCATTTGAATTTATGACCTATAAAATTCCACCCATAGAGGGTAAAACTCTGTATATGTTTAAATTATAGACAACTTCTGCCCAAGGCTTAGTCATTAACAATGGATTTTTCTGTAAATACATGGATTGGATGTTTTTAGCAGACTTAAATATTTAAAATCTTATGGACCTACATAGGAGGTACTGCTCATAGATATGGTTCTGATTTCTGAAGCTTAGGTTCTATGAGGAGAAGGACATTTAAACTGGAAGTTGTCAGTGAGTTATATGCATGTAGAAGGCAAGCAAACAAGAGGAGCACCCTTCTGAGCAGTAACAAGGACAAGCCCGTGCTGCCTCTGCCACCCTGCCGACTCTGGAGTGCAGTGAGCTGCCCACCACTTCCTTCAATCCTCTGAGTACCTGGAGGGTCTATGCCAGCTGCTCCAGAATAGCTGTGGACACATGTTCTGCAAGCCCTGTGTTGAGACTAGCATAAAGAACAAAAAATGAACACATTCATTTTGCTAGGCATACCTTCTTTCAGAGGGAGTGCCAGCAACTGAGATAGCCAAAAGAATAGAATTGGAATATCAGAACATGTAGGGCTCTGGTTTGCCTCAGAGACATGAGGTCCACATACGAACTTGTAAGAATGGCATGGATAAGTTTGGGCCACCGTAAGAACTCGGTGAGACAATAAGATGTATATGTCCATTTTGTTATGGGGAACTGAATGAAGATAGCTTGCTGCTGGATCATTGTATTAACAACTGCAACTCAGAAAGAGGTCAGTGTTCTGTTTGCATTGTCATTTACAACCCAATGAGAATCTAAATACCTTCAATGACAGTTTCATTAGACATTTCCAAGTCAGTCACACTTTGTTTTGGGATCTTATAGTTTTGATCATGTTGAGGAAATGCTTATCTAAAGTGTGTTAAACATGTAAATCACTCAAACACCACATACTTTTATAAATAGAAAAGGGACCCTTCGCTTGTACCATTTAAGATGCTTCTTGAAGGGCTAGAGGGAAATTGTCAATGTTTGATGGAAAAAATGTACTACACTCTTATACATCTGTCTTTGTTATGTTGTATTCAATAACTGCTTTCCATATGATGGTTTAGATTTGCTTTTACACTTGAGCTTCTTAGATATGTAACTATAAACAATAGTCTTCATTAGCCATTGACAGATGGCTCAGAATGTGGTGGATGAGCTCTGTGGGCATATTGGTGATGCTGCATGCTCATGACTATCATCATGGTCAGACAAAATAACCAATTTCTATTCTATGTAAAAAGATGGAGAAGGGCAAAAAACAAGGACACAGAAGGAAATCTGAAATCAATATTAATGTTCATGTTCTCATCTCTGACAAGGGAGTGTGAATAGTCTTATGTGAGAGGAAGAAAAAATTTCAAGTCAATGAGATTGATTTTAACCAAATTACAGTACATGATGCTACAGCAGATTTTGTGTTTAAAATGTATACTTAGTTTGGCATGGTAGCGTATGCCTGAAATGCAAGTTCTTGGATAGTAAAGGTGAAAAGAATCAGAAGTTTGAAACAACCCTTAGCTAATAATACCATAAAAAATTTAAAATAGAAAGAAGATATATGAACACTTAACTATTGACATACTATATCTATACATATAATTTTATTCAAATATTTGTAGCTTATTATCTGGAAGTATTTTTATACTGAGAGTGATTTCTTAAGACCCACCTGTTGATATTTATGGCAGAAGTTGTTCACATTGATAATTTGAGTGGAAATCCTAAACTTTTATTTTTAATATCTTAAAAAAGTACAAAATAAAGCACAACTACTAAAAACCAAGGGGGACGCAGCATACAGAAGATCAACTCAGTCCCCTGTCATGCCTAAAATTACCTTGCATTTTTCTTTGAATGAACAGTTTTTTATTTGTAAAGGGCAATGGCTTCTCACTGAAGCTGGTATACATACAGGATTATAGAACATGAGCATGCCATAGATTTACTATCTTGAGAAATTTTGTAAACATACAAAATATTTTACTTTAATTTTTGAAATTATAAAACAATATAGATAATATTAAACACAGAGAAAAATTACTCTATGTCCTAGCACTCTAGTATATTCTAGCCTTTCTTTTTCATTTCTACTGATTCATACTTTTCTTATTAAATAAACATAGTTGATCTATAGAATACAATTTCCATATTGAATAACACTGTAACAGAATTATTTAATGTGGTTTTTAGACAGAATAAAAGAAGAAACATTTTTAAGTTATAAACTTTACCTCCAGTACAACTTTCTGTAATCAGGGAATCAGGCATTATCACCTTGACCTGGAAGTGTGGCTTTTGGGCCTTGAGGACCCATGTACAAGATATGGCCAGGCCAGTATAAGACTGAGCGCATGCCATTTCTTTTCTTGTTTTGCTTCCTCAGACTCTTGGAGAAAGGACCAGACCTGCCACCATCACTGCATGGACCAGTCCATCTTTCCAGGAATCACCCAACCATTCAATATCTAAGCATAGATAAAGAGGAAAAAGGGCAGAGTCATTCAGAGTTGTGATTCATCCGCCCGAGAAGCAAGATGTAAAGAAACACAGGTAAGTCATGAACCATGTGGCAATACAATAGATTAATGAAAATGGGTTGAGTTAAGTTGAAAGAGCTAGCAAGTAATGAGCCTTTATAGTTTGTAATTAATATAAGCCTTTGTGTGATTATTTGGGGCTAAGAAGCTGTGGGTGCGTCCAGACCTTGGAGCTAGGCTAAACTGAACAAGGCCAGAAACTTCTTGCTACAAATTTCTTTTAGATAATCTTTTAAAATGGGCTATTGTGATAAATGTGTTCAGTGACCAGTATATCTAATTGCAATTGTACTAATAGTCAACAAATTAAAGAGAGATTTCCAACTTCCACAGCCACTGGCTCAAAGTAACAATGCATATTGTTTCTTTTGGGATGCAAAGCTGGTCCTCAAAACTTCAATGCACAGAAAGTTGTGTTTACTTCTAACCACCATGAAGACAAAATGATAGAGTTAAATGATGAACAGACTTAGCTTTACATCTTTTAAGACTCAGAAGTGCTTTTTGCCTGTTCCCCATTCTTATCACCTTGTACTTTTCTTAATGACTTTTAAGTGTATGATTCAAGATGCAAGACTTGGTCCTTGTACTTGTTCCTGTCTTTATTTGTTCCAAAGGAGTTTCATACAATCTCATGTCTATCAATGCCATCTGTATGTTGATGGCTCCTCATGTTATAGCTCCAGCCTAGATAACCTGCTTTGTCTTTTGATTCATACTCATCTCTTCTCTCAGCAACGACTATCTGTCTCCTGCTGTGTAAATGTGTCTCTTTCAGAGTGATGCAAAATGGCACCATACAAAATATAGAGTGACTTGCTTTCACTCAGCATACTTTTGCTGAGAGATTAGATATCATGTATGTCAATGGCCATTCATTTGCATGTTATGCTCCCATTGCTTTTTCTTTAAGTGTTCATCCACTGAAACATACTGGAGTTATTTTAAACTTTTGGCTATTACCAATAAACCTTCATAAGTTAATATACATTTTTTAGTACACACATGCTTTTATTTTTTAGAATAAATATTCAGGAGTGTGATTGTTGAGTTAGAAGTTAAGTTTATATTTAGTTTTCTGGGGAAATGTCAAGTCATTTTCTGGAGTAGCTTCATCACTTTGCTTTCCCATCAGCCATGCGTGAGAAACTGGTTTGTGCATATCCCTGCCAGCAGTTGCTATCAGGAGTCTACAAAGATGGCCCTTTTCCATGTGTGTAATAGAATCTCATTACTTTTTAAATGATGAATGATGAAGAACATCTTTCCATGTTTCTATCTACTCCCTACATGTGCTTTTCTTCAACTGTCTTTTTCATTTATTGTTCATTATCCAGTTGCATTTTTCTTTGTATTATGGAGTTCCTTGAATATTGTATATGAGTCCTGTCAGAGATAGGCTTTGCAGATTTCTTCTCTGCAGTTTGACTCTCTTCTTTGTTGAGATGGGGTCTTGCTAGCTCATCTAAACTGGCTCTGCCTGCCATCGTGAGACTATAGATGTTGTCATCATACCTGGCTGTCTTTTCATGACCTTTATAAAGTGCTCTACAGAGAAAAATTTAAAATCCACTTAACAGTGGTTATTTCAGTTTCTCAGTTGATTTAATTAGAATTATCTTTCTTTTTACCCCATAACTATCCTATTACAGATCACAAAGCACACTAAGAATGTTGTTCCAGACACTTCCTGATTTCTTTTTACACCATCCACACATAGCTGTTTCTGTCTAATAAACTTAATTTTTTTCAGTTCTTTCCACTAGAGACAAGGAACCAGACTGAAAATCAAACTTAAAATTAAGACAATTTATAGGAAATTGGATGCCATAATAATACACCATCCTCCTGAAGGACAGGTTGATGTTGTCTAAGAGCTTTCTGGAGACAAACTTAAAGCAAACAAGTGACATAAAGAGAAGCAATTTTCGTCCACATGGAATCTGTTTAGAGAAGTTATTTCATTTGCAACTGAGAAGCACGACACAGATTTGAAACCTGGACTTACCAGTACGTGTTTCTGTAACTCAGGGTGATCTTCCCTGCCTGCAGGGACTACAACAGATTTAATGTCCTACAATTCTAAGTCATAGTGACATATCACCCAGTTTCAGACAAGGGGTCTTACCTGTGTTGCATGATCCTGATTGGGAGCATTTGTAAAGGGATCCCAATCACTCTAGAGAAAGCTCTGTTTATTTGTTGTTTGTTTTGGCAGCATAATTCTGATAAGGACACCACATACTTTCTGTTCCTTCTAGAATTCAGTGTTTAAGCAATCCTCTGTGTCTTTGGGTTTTCTGTATTGGAAGGTTCTGCAATGTGTTTACTGGCCTCTCTGACTTTTTAATTCTAATCTCAACCCATACTGAAAGTGATTGGTCAGCAATAAATGAGACAGAACAGCATCATTCTTTTTAAAGTTTAAATCTGGGTTTGGGGACAGCAAAGGAAGAAGTAAAAGAGGAGGAAGAAACTGATGCTCGGTCATGCAGGAAGAAAGACACCTCCAGGCTTGGTTTCTAAAGAATTGTAATAACATCTTTGCTCAAATGGAGCTTCACAAAGAAAAGTGCATCGCCTAGGTAATTTGGAAATTAGATTTAAAGATGTGTTTCTTCCAGCCTGTCACCTTAAGATGAGGAAACAAAAAATTCTTAGCATATATGGAGGGAAGAGAAGTGTAAGAATTCTGATAGCTACTGCTGGAGAAGATGGAGCAGAGAAAGAGCCTCTCTCCAGATCATGATTGGGACTATGGAGGATACCGTTGAATAGTGCTCGGCTCTGCACAACTATATCCAATAGTTTGGTAATTTAATGTCTGCCTGTGATTATTCACTTCTTTGTTGTTGTTTTTTTTTAAGGTAAATAGCTCAATTAAAAAATATAGTACAACTCTAAGATCTAAACAATTCATTTATTATTATTATAAAAAAGTCATATTTTTATCCATGTATCCCCTTGTTCAGGTTCCCTTCCCCTTCCAGCCCCTCCCAGTCTCACTCATCTCTCCATCACTTTATCTCCTCCCCAGGAGGTCCCAAGGTACCAAGATGGCTTAGTTCAACATCCATCCACTCCAGGCAGATCTGCTTTCCTCACCCCCACATCAAAACTGAGTCAGGTGTTTCTCTGGAGGGAATGGGCTCCAAGGTGCTGGTCCAAGGTGTTTCAGATCCCAAGGTGTTCAGTGGTTGTGGTTTGCAGCTTGGACATGCTTAGCTTTTTTGTTTAACTTCCACTAATGAGTGAGTACATCCCTTTTTTATCTTTCTGAGTTTGTGAAACCTCGCTCAGGAGGATATTCTCCAAATCCATCTATTTGCCTGCAAATTTTAGGATATCATTTTTTCTCATGGCTGAATAGTACTCCAGTGTGTAGATGTACCACACTTTGTTAATTCATTTTTCAGTTGAGGGGAATCTAGGTTGTTTCCAGGTTCTTGCTATGATGAATAATGGTGCTATAAACATAATTGAGCTAATGCCTTTGGAGTGTGAATGTGCATCTTTAGGGTATATGCCCAATAGTGGTATTGCTGGATCTTTGGGCAGATTGATTCCCAGTTTTCTGAGAAACCACCATACTGCATTCCAGAGTGGCTAAACAAGCTTACACTCCCACCAGCAATGGAAGAGTGTTCCCCTTGCTCAGCATCGGTCTCTGGCATAGGCTGTCATCTGTGTCTTTTATCTTAGCCAATCTCAAAGGTTTAAGGTGGTATCTCAGAGTTGTTTTGATTTGCATGACTCTGATGACTAAAGATGTTGAGCACTTTTTCAAGTGCCTTTCAGCCATTTGTAATTCTTCTGTTGAGAATTCCTTTTTAGTTCTGAGCCCCATTTTTTGCTTGGGTTATTCAAGGTTTTGGACTCTAGTTTCTGGAGTTCTCTATATATTTTAGAGGTCAGTCCTCTGTCACTTGTAGGATTGGTGAAAAATTTTTCCCATTCTGTAGGCTGTCGTTTTGTCCTTTTGACTGTGTCCTTGGCTTTACAGAATCTTCTTAATTTTAGGAGGTCCCACTTATTGATTGTTGATCTTAGTGTCTGTGCTACTGGTGTTATATTTAGAAAGTGGTCACCTGTGCCAATGTATTGGAGGGTATTTCCCACTTTCTTCTCTATCAGGTTCAGTGTGGCTGGGTTTATGTTGAAGTCTTTGATCCACTTGGATTAGAGTTTTGTGCAGTTTGATAGTTTTGTGCATATTTCTACACACTACTATTCAGCTATGCTAACACCATTTGTTAAAGATACTATCTTTTTTCCATGGAATACTTTTGGCTTGTTTGTCAAAGATCAGGTGTTCATAGGTTTTTGGGTTAATGTCGGGATCTCCAATTAGATTCCATTGATCCACAAGTCTGTTTTTATGCTAGTACCAGGCTGTTCTTAATACTGTAGCTCTATAGTATAACTTAAAGTTGGGGATGGTGATGCCTCCTGATGTTCTTTTATTGAGCAAAATTGTTTTGGTAACCCTGGCTTTCCTGTTATTCCAGATGAAATTGAGTATTGTTATTTCAAAGTCTGTAAAATATTGTGTTGGGATTTTGATGGTCAGTGCATTGAATCTGTAGATTGCTTTTGGTAGAATTGCGATTTTTACTGTGCTGATCCTACCTACCTGGGAACATGGGAGATCTTTCCATTTTTTAATATTCTCTTCAATTTCTTTCTTCAGAGATTTAACTTTTTGTGAACAGATCTGATACTTCTTTGGTTATAGTTACTCCAAGGTGTTTAATACTATTTGCAGCTAATATGAAGGATAATGTTTCCCTTATTTCTTTTTCAGCTCTTCTATCTTTAGTGTATAGAAGGGCTACTGATTTCTTTGAGTTTATCTTGTGTCCTGCTACATTGCTGAAGGTTTTATCAGCTGTAGCAGTTCCTTGGAAGAATTTTGTGAGTCACTTATGTATACAATCGTATCATCTGCAAATAGAGACAGCTTCACTTTTTCTTTTCCAATTTACATGCCCTTAATCTCTTTTCGTTCCCTTATTGCTTTAGCTAAAACTTTGAGAACTATATTGAATAGATAAGAGGAGAGAGGACATCCTTGTCTAGTTCCTGACATTAGTGGGATTGTTTTGAGTTTTTTTCCATTAAGTTTGATACTGACTATCGACTTCTTGTAAATCACCTTAATTATATTTAGGTATTCTCCCTGTGTTCCTGATCTCTCCAGGGCTTTAATCATAAAGGAGTGTTGGATTTTGTCAAAGGCTTTTTCAGCATCTAAGGATATGATCATGTGGTTTTTTTCCTTCAGTTTGTTTATATGATGGATGACATGTATGACTTTTGTATGTTGAAACATCCCTGCATTTCTGGGATGAAGCCTACTTGATCATGGTGAATGATATTTTTTATATGTTGTTTTATATAGTTTGCCAGAATTTTGTTGAGAATTTTTGCATCAGTATTCATGAGGAAAATTGGTCTGTAATTCTCCTTCCTTGCTGCGTCTTTGAGTGGCTTGGGTATTAGGGTAATTGTAGCCTCATAAAGAGTTTGGCAATATTCCTTCAGTTTCTGTGTGAAACAGTTTGAGGAGTATTGATAACATCTCATCTTTGAACGTCTGGTAGAACCCTGCACTGAGACCATCTGGACCTGGGCCTTTTTTACTTGGGAGGCTTTTAATGACAGCTTCAATTTCCTTCAGGGTTATAGGTCTGTTTAGGTATTTAATCTGATCTTGATTTAATTTTGGTAAATGGGACCTGTCCCAAAAGCTGTTCATTTCTTCTAGGTTTTCCATTTTTGTGTAGTATAGATTTTCAAATTATTACCTGATAATTCTCCGGATTTCCTGGGGTTCTGTTCTTACATCCCATTTTCATTTCTGATTTTATTGATTTTGATACTTTCTCTCTGCTTTTTGATTAGTTTGGATGAGCGCTTATCTGTC
Source organism: Sigmodon hispidus (assembly GCA_004025045.1). Taxonomy (NCBI): domain Eukaryota; kingdom Metazoa; phylum Chordata; class Mammalia; order Rodentia; family Cricetidae; genus Sigmodon; species Sigmodon hispidus. Next base: position 4,919 of record PVIH01015509.1, on the reverse strand, counting down.
TTGTTGACTTTCTCATAGAACCACTTTTTTGATTCATTGATTCTTTGTATTGTTCTTTTTGTTTCAATTTTATTGATTTCAGCTCTAAGTTTGATTACTTCCTGTCGTCTGCTCCTTCTAGGTGAGTTTGCTTCTAATTGTTCTAAGGCTTTCAGCTGAGCTGTTAGGTCTCTAGTGTGGGATTTCTCCAGATTTTTCATATAGGCATCTAGTGCTATGAATTTTCTTCTTGAGACTGCCTTCATTGTATCCCAGAAGTTTGGGTATGTTGTGGATTCATTTTTGTTAAATTCTAGGAAGCTTTTGATTTCTTTCTTAATTTCTTCCTTAACCCAGAGGTGGTTCAGTTGAGTGATGGTTAGTTTCTATGAGATGGTAGACTTTCTGTGATTTTTGATATTGTTGAACTGTAACTTTAGACCGTTGTGGTATGATAGGATACAAGGGATTATTTCCATTTTTTTGTATCTATTTATATTTGCTTTATGACCAATTATGTGATCAACTTTAGAGAAAGTTTCATGTAGTGCTGAGAAATATATATATTCCTTTGCATTTTGGTGGAAGTTTCTGTAAGTATCTATTAAATCCATTTGCATCATAACCTCTGTTAGAATCCTTATTTCTGTATTGAGTCTCAGTCTGGTTGACCTATCCAAGGGTGAAAGTGGAGTATTGAAGTCTCCCACTATTAGAGTGTGAGAGTTCATGTGGAATTTGAGCTTTAATATTGGTTTTTTTTTTTACATAGGTATGTACCCTTATATTGGGGCATAAATATTCAGGGCTGAAATCTCATCACCAATTTTCCTGCGATGAATAAATAATGTCCATCCTGGTCTCTTTTAGTTGATTTTAGTTTGAAGTCTATACTTTGTTCGATATTAGGATGGCAACCCCATCTTGTTTCTTAGGGCCATTTGCTTGGAAAATCTTTTCCCAACCTTTTACTCTGAGCCTGTGTCTGTCTTTAATGTTGAGGTGTGTTTCTTGTAGGCAACAGAAGGATGGCTTCTGTTGTTGTATCCATCTTGTTAGTGTGTCTTTTAATAGGTGAATCGAGTCCATTGATATTAAGGGATATTAGTGATCAATGATTGATATTTCCTGTTATTTTTGGTGGTGGGCTATATGTATTTCCTTTCTCTGGGTTTTTCTTCTGTAGGGTTATTGATTGTTTGTGGTTTCATGGGTTTATCTGGGATCCTTAGGTTGGAGTATTCCCTCTAATGCTTTCTGAAGGTCTGGATTGGTAGATAGGTATTATTTAAGTCTGACTTTGTGGTGAAATATCTTGTTTACTCTATCTATGGTGATTGATAGTTTTTCTGGGTACAGTAGTCTAGGTTGGCAGCCATGCTCTTTTAGTGTCTGTATAACTTCTGACCAAGGCCTTCTTGCTTTCATTGTTTCCATTGAATAGTCAGGTGTTATTCTGATGAGTCTGCCTTTATAGGTAAGTTGGCCCTTTTCTTTTGCAGCTCTTAATTTTTTCTTTGTTCTATGTGTTTTGTGGCTTGATTATTATGTGGTGAGTGGACTTTTTTGGGGGGAGTCAAATCTATTGGGTGTTCTGTAAGCTTCTTGTATCTTTATAAGCATTTCCTTTTTTAAGTTGGGAAAGTTTTCTTCTATGATTTTATTGAACACATTATCTGTGCCTTTGAGCTGGTATTCTCTTTTTTCTATTCTTATTATTCTCAGGTTAGGTCTTTCCATGATGTCCGAAATTTCCTGAACGTTTTGTGTTATGGCTTTTTTGTTTTAGTGTTTTCTTTGGCTGATGTATCTATTTCTGCTACTGAGTCTTCCACTTCAGAGATTCTATCTTCCATCTCTTGGATTCTTTGGATATGCTTCTGTATGTAATTCCAGCTCTTTTCTTCAGGGTTTCTATTTCCACCTTTGCCTCATTTTGTACCTTTTTTATTGCTTCTATTTCAGTTTTTAGTTCCTGGAATGTTTCTTTCATTTTTTGGTTTACTTTTTCTTAGTTTTCTTTCAAGGATTTGTTCACCTCTTCCAATTTTTTGTTTGCATTTTCTTCTATTTCTTTAGGGAATTTTTTTATATCCTCTTTGAAGACTTTAATCATCTTCATAAAGGTGTTTTTGCTGTTGTTTTCTTGTGATTCCTCTTCCTTGCTCTGTTCAGGTCTTGTAGTTGTAGAATCATCAGTTTCTTCTGGTAGTGCCTTGTTTTTTATATTGCTGTATGTATTCTTGCACTGGCATCTGCCCATGGCTTCAGTGGTTCACAATTAGTCAGCTCCTAGTCAGTTGTGGCTAGAGGGCTTGTGTGTCTCCTGTCTGCTCTGAGCAAGGAGTGTGTTCGATCTTTGACTCTGCTTTGGACAAGGGACTGCGTTTCCAAGGCCCTCAGTCCTTGTCTGATATTGCAGTTCGCCGTGGAGACAGGGCCCAGCCAGGCTTGTCCTAGGGCCTTCTGCTGGGAAGAGTCTGAGATCAGACCCTTGGTTGCAAGCTCTATCCCAGAGAGGAATTCTCTGGACTGGGGCTCAGGAGGTGGAATCCGCTCACCTTTGACTCTGCTCTGCATCTATTCACTTCTTAAGGAAGGCATTGAGCCTTAAGGAGATGATGAAGAAACAAACTTGGAAGATGATGGCTAAATGCATTGAATAAATATCAGAGACAAAGTGACTTTAGTCACTTTGCCTAGAGACCCTGCAATGCCTAACTAGAAAATCTTTTGTTGATCACAGTGATGATGTATGTGGAGCTGTTGTTAGTGTTACAGCTAGGAGTGCTAAGACAGTGATAGGGGCCACTGAATGTGAAGACAGTGAAGCAGTCATACTCTTAGGGAGGGTATGTGAGGAAAGGTTGGGACTCCCCCCAAACATAACTATTGGTTGTCAGCCCCATGCACACTCAGCTACAAAGAGTGGCCCCATCATTAAAAATAGGTTTGTTGTTGAATAGAACACTTTCAGAGTATTCTCACAGGAGGCTAGTCAAGCAATCAAAATTTGGGAACTGAACCAAAGTCTCATCAAAGTGGAATGGACTGCTTGAAAGTTTGATTCCATCTAAATGTAGCTAAGACATAAGAGAAGTCTCATTCACCTTTGTCTTATATGTCTGTGTTCATTCTTTTATCTTTTTGAATGTCTATTATACCAATTAAAAGTATTATAGTATAAGTCACCCCAACCCTCAAATGTGTTTCTGGTCCACTCTACAACAGCTGAGTAGAATCACTATTACACATCCATTTGACTTTCTGCAATATTTGCATTTCTGATAACATAGCAGGAAAAGATTTGTTTTTGTTCTTCCCCATGCAGAAGCAAATTTTGCTGGTGTGAAGTTATAAATACAGTTTTGTAGCAGTCTGTTTCCTTTGTAACAGGTCCCCAGAGCCTAGTAGGCCCTCAGACCTTAGCACAACTGACACCATGATGGACATACCACTTAAGGCCTTGGAACACAGCATGAAGCAATAAGAATGAAAACCATCAAGGTCCATAGATCTGAGACAATCGCTAAATGTAGCAGACTTGCTCTTTGGCATCTGTAGTTCTGCTTCTGGCTCACTGTGCTTATTGTGGTTTGAGTTATGTCAACCCATGGTATGGTTTGGGGACTTGAAATCTTACTCTGAGAGAAGCTCAGTGCTGGACTTGGGTACTGGACATCTTGTGTAGTGCTCAGCAGCTTATTAAAGGCTGTCTATTGGCTTGAACCCAGGTCTGAGTGGTCTTCTTTGGTGAATGCCTCACAACATCTTTCACAGCATTTTCCCTACTGTAGACCTGCTGATGGCTGCTAGATTCTAATTTTCTCCCTCCTTGATAACATCAGTAATTTTGATTTTAGCTTTTTATTTGTTTTGCTTTTCTTTATTCTTCATATAACACTGGTGAGGGATCCAGGAATAAGACAGAAAGGTGGAATAAACATTAAATTTATGCATTCTTTGACAATTTTTTGTGACTACAAAGTTTTGCTACAAATTTATGCATTTTATTCAACTTGGTGATCTATTTGTATGATTTCCTAAGCATAATTGTGGGACATAAAAAAAGTAACACCATAATTACACTCCTAACTAGAACTGGTGCACTTGTTTTTGCTTCTTTATGCTGATATTTTAGCACATTGTATTACTCGGTTATTTTAATTTAGTAAGAAATGGCTCAAGTAGGAAAGTGATTCCATTTGTATGAAAACAGTGTACAAAACCAAATAAATTTGTACAGTGAACTGTCTTTTAGAAAACTAGATTTATCCCATTGCTCCATATCTGTACATGGAATCTGTACTTTGTAATTCAAGGCTGTCTCTTTTGTCTTCTTGTAGTATCTTCCTGTGTACAGCCCAAGTTTGCAGCATTGGTTTTTTTATTATTATGTTTGTTTAATATTTTAATAAATTAAATAGGTAGTAGCATAATATATGTTAAAACCATTTAACCAGCTCAGATTTGCAAAGGATTTGAAGGTAACCCACTGGTGCACAATATAATCATTTATTCATTTTTGATCATATTCTTTCCCTTATAACCTCCCTACTTCACCCAGCTTCTCTCTCTCTCTCTCTCTCTCTCTCTCTCTCTCTCTCTCTCTCTCTCTCTCTCCCCCCCCCTCAACAAAACAAAAGAAGCAAAAATCCAATAAGGCAAAACAAATACCAAAACAAAAAGGGCATAAAACACGGATTCTCTTTTGTGTGGTTGATAGAGCCTGCGCCAAGAGGGTGGTTGATATACTTACTCAGTGGCATTCTTAGAAAACTCACTTCCCTGCTTCTGCCTCCATCCATGGCTGGATGAAGGTTCTATAATGACCATTAGGGTGGTCATTCATTTGATTATAGGGCAAGTCCTGTTTAGGCACCTCCTCCACCTCCTCCACCCCCTCCACCCCCTCCACTCCCCCCACTCCCTTCACCCCC
>PVIH01015508.1:20733-49460 GCA_004025045.1 Sigmodon hispidus | reverse complement strand
ATATATTAAGAAATAAATCCAGTTACAAATGCACTAGAAGGTCTATGTGAAGAGGCTCTGGTAGAGTAACTGAAAACAGCCAGTTATTTACAAGATACACAAGCAGGGATGGTGCACCTAGCCCAGCACTGGCTCTCAGAAGCCAAAAGTGTTCTCTCCACTGTAGGCCACATACAAGAATCCATCTTCATCTTTTTCCCTTCTCGTAAAGCTGTCCCATAGTTAGGCTGGACTGTGGGACTGTCTTGTCCACAAACAGGAAGATGGCCTTCTCAGAAGGAAGCTGGATCCTTTTCCTGATGATCCACATGAACTGAGCCACAGTGATATCAGATGGAACCAAGTACTTCCTTTTGTCAATGTCAACAATCTGAGAGCCTGAGACTTTTTCCACGATCACCGGAACCCGGTCGGGGTACTTCGCTCTGATCTTCGCGGATTCCACGCATCTGTGTTCCAGTGAGTGGTCCTCTTTAAACATCCACTTCATGGCGGCGGGAGGCGACGGAGTCGGCTCTCTGAGCCGCGGACTTCGGAGCAGCGACCACAACAACAACGGAGGCGGCGGCAGCAGCGAAGACGGAAGGACACAAATTTAAGGAGAATTGAGGCAAATTGGAGGAGGAAGATGGAGAGAGTATGAACACATGTTTTATTTGTACATGTATAAAATTATCAAGATTAAATAAAAAGTATTTTTTAAAACCTCAGTCATAACTCTTCAGTAATTACTTGTATGCTATTAGGCACATCTCAAGGCCTCATTCTCTTCATTTGTAGAGTATATGATTAATAGCAAATGCTTATTCCACAAATTTGAGAGCCTCCAGGGTACTAGACACTGGCCATGCTACAGAAAACAAGCCAGATAAGTAATCCAAAGTCTTGAACATAAAGTCTAAAGTTTAAGGCTTGTGTTAAAGCTTAAAGAAAGAACACACACATCCCCCACCACACACACACACACACACACACACACACACACACACACACACACACACACCCAAAATAACAACAACAAAACCTTTAGCATGAGGGTTGGATCTGGGAGCATTATAAACATTACTAATCTCTATGGCTATTGCAATCTAAAAAGAAATACCACAGAAAGTATTCTGACATTGCCCAAAACACAGGACACATATATAAAGGTGAAGCAAATCTACGGCTCGTATTCCCCAAGCCTGTGGTAAGGCTAGAAGCAACTCATCAAGAATATTTCACAAATACAGAAAAATCTCCCACAATCAGGAAAATATTCTTATTTCTACATGTAGAACCAGAGCATACCAAAAATGTACTCTTACGACAGAAGCAAATGCCACTTTGGGGCTGAAAAGAATCTCCTTAAGCCAGATGCTCTTCTACATTTACTTATGTATTTACTGTGTAATGTGTGTCTGTGTGTAAATGCACATGCCACAGCATACATATAGAGCTCAGAGGACCGCTTGTGGGAGTCATTTCTCTTTTTTCCACTATGTGGGTCTTGGGGACTGAGCTCATGTGACCAGTACTCAAGCCAAACATTTACATTGCATGGATGTGATGTGATAATAGCTAGAACAAGGGAGGTATGATGAGTGGGTTTTTGCCTTTGAGGGACTGAGTCTATGTATTTTAAAAAATAACATTTGCACATTGCAAGAGGAAAGAGTGAAGGTTATTTGCAATCCTCATCAACAGATCTGACATAGAAAATGAAGGAACCAAAGATTAGGTATAGACCATATCCAAATACCAATATCTAAGATATCTAAGCACAAATCAAATACAAAGAGATTATTTATTTGGCAAGGCAAAGGGACAAAGTGATTGATTCTGAATCAAGGAGAAAGAGCAACAACTAGCTTTGCAAGTGTTCATTTTAAGAGGGATAATGAAGAGGTCTGTGTTAAAATGAGCTAGAATGTGTTGCTAAGTTCTGATTGGGTATTGTTAATTAGGTTAGACAAAATAATGAATTTTGATTGCTCAACTTTGTTGTTTTGATAGTTGTACCTTTGTGTTCAGACTCAGGAATGAGGCATTGGCCAAATAATGGAGTAGACCTCGGTGGCAAGCTTTAGGAATGTAATCTAACAGGTTTAGCAAGGGGAGAATGGTAAAGAGCAAAACCTGTCTGTCATCCTGTCTGCCTTCCTCAGGCCTGTGTTTGCCATTTCTTGGTCTGTTAGAGCCCTTCAAGAAATGATCATGTGGGTGGGAATTGAAATATAACTGATGCAGGAAACAAAAATTTGCTACAAAATGATGGGGGTTTGAACGATAATGGATAAAAGTATACAGGACTTACTTCTGGAGACAAAACTCGAAAATCTGGGGAGGTACATTAATCTTGGGCTTTACCCTGGCAAAAGAAAACTGAAAGCAGAGAAGTTCAATCTAAAAGGTAAAGTAAGAAAACAGCATCCAAATATGCAAGCATCATCCACAGCCTTTGAAACACTAGGTCTAGAACAAATAGTCCCCACCTATTAATGTAGTTAATATATTTTCTGTCCTAGTCAACACTAGCTTAATAACCAGCCTGACAAACATGTTCCTGCAGATATCTTGCTTTAGTGGCTCTAGCTGACTAGACCTGATATTCGGTGTTTTTGTGTCATTTGTACCATATAAATGAGGAGAGCCTCATAAGCTACAGTAACAAGATTAGTTAATATGTATAGAAATATCTGAACACATACAATAAGAAATTTCTCACTCAAAGATGCAGATTTTTATAAAGATCCTCATTCCAGAGTCAACACCCAATCATCTTTCAAGTGGCTGCTACTTAATCCTATCTTCTGTTACTTTATTTGGAAAGCCAGTACTTCTATCAAGCATATATATGTGTGTGTGTGTGTGTGTGTGTGTGTGTGTGTGTGTGTGTAAATACTTAAAAATGAAGGACCATTGGATAGATTTACAAATGAGTTTTGAACAGTTCTTTTACCTATGTTCTCTTTCTCTTCTCGTAACTGACTAATGTTAGATTCCAAAGGTCACTTGTCTTTAGCAATTACTGTGAAGCACTACATCCTACCTGCTGCCTTTAAATCACTCTAGACTTAAGAGATTTCCTTCTGTTTTTCTTGGAAATAAATGTGAACTGTCAATTGAATAACACTAATAAATGTTTCTAATTGATGTTTGAGGAGAGGGAGGGGTTTTTTTTCCTCTTATGCATGCTGCCTTTTACCTTAGTCGTTGGCCTTGCTGTTTGTTAAAATAACACATTCCTTGCTGTTTGTTAAAATAACACATTATTTGTGCATTCATAAGGCATAGAAAGTGAGTGAAAAGGATGACACTTCAGGTTTTCTTTTGTTAAGCTGGATAAAGACACCATAATTGGAAAAGGACTCTTCTGTTCTCATGATTTAAGGCCAGGATATTTTAATAACTAAATCAAACACAGACTGAGATGTCAGCTTCAAATGTTCCAGGCTCAACAGTCTCTTGGCATGCTTGTTTTTACTCCCCATGGTCCCTGTTTCTATGGCCAGTCATGTTTGTGATGGTAAGACAGGAATTACAGCACCCACCTCACAGTTACAGTGAAGATCACAGGAGGCATCACAATCACTGTGATGCTTGGGGTGACTAGTATGTCATTTCAAAGCCCACTGAGAAATAGGCTACAGGCTGCAGGCAAACGAAAAGAAAAAAATATGACCCTTGCTTCCAATAATACTGAACTGAAGAGCATAAGGGTGAGGCGTAGCCAAACAGTTTGAGTGGTTTCCGCCATTGTTTGTCCTTGGGGTGATTCACATGAGGGGGTTTGAGTCTATAACGTAGAAAACCTTACTCAAAATTCCCTTTTAGGTCTAAAATTGCAAAACATGGACCAATGGCTCTATGAAGACATTCATTTATCCCAAGGATAGGATTGCTAGACTTAAGATATAAAAATACAGAACATAGTCAAATATAAATTTTAGATAAACAATGAGTAATCTTAGTATAAGTAGGTCATGTATAGTGCTAAGGGTATAGTTACAATACCAGGGTTTTCTTGCTATAAAAGTTGAATTTCCTTGAGTGACTAGTATTTACTTTAGAAACACTGTTCATGGTACAACAGTGAGTAAAAGTGAGCAGAGAGTTGCCAATTGTTATTATAGTAACATAGTTCATGTATCCATAGAAATAGTTTGCCTAACAATGGTGCACTGTGGAAGCATGGTGCCTTGCACACAGTGTATACTAAACACATTTATTGCTCTCCTTCATGCCAATAAGAACCCTCATCGTAAATTCATTTATACCAAGACATTAGTTTCTTACTATGATGCTCTTCTAGAAGTATTTTTACTTTAAATGAGGTCCAGGAGGAGATCAATGCTTAACCCACAGAAATTCTTCCCTAATGATAGATTTTCAACTTTGACTGAGCATTGTGAATGCCCTGGGGAGCTTGTTAGAAATACAGATACCAGAATCCCCCTCCTCATGTTTGATTCTTGGGTAGGATCGAGGCATTTGTATTTTTAACAAGCATCCCTAGGGATTCTGATGCATAGGAAAGTTTAAGGAGCATCATTCTAACATATAAGTGCAATGTCAGGGAGCATGAATTGGTGTATCCAGGGAATGATGTACTTCCATCCAACAAGTTACCTGAGAAATTATTATCCTGGCTCATGAACCATTGGTTTATAGCCACTATTAAAAACCATGGACAGAGAGACCTTTCTTTTCATCTCTGCCGCAAACAGTGAAATTATGAATGTTAAAGGTGCACGAGTAGAGAACATTTAATCAGGCATTCCTTCCAGTGCTCTTCAAACACATTGGACATTGCCCTGAGAGAAGACCTGGACAGCCATACCATTTTTCTCATTATATATTATAGTCCAGAGATACAAGAGAGGCAAAAGGAAAAGAAGAAAGTAGTAGGAGAAATGTGTCAAGAAAAGCATTACATAGAAGGTAGATTAGCTTTCAATCCTGGAAGGGTCAGAAGAAACTCACCAAGGAGAAAGACAGGAAAAATAAAGATGTACAGCAGCTGCACATAGAAGGCAGTTAGAGCCAGAGAAAGACTTATTTCCAGATTTTAAAGCTAAGATTTCTTCAGAGTAGGGCAGAGATATAGTGATATAAAAGGAAGGAAAAGGAAACAAAAATCAGGGGACAAACACAAGCACAAACAGTTGCACTGACAAGGAGAGATCTTAGGAAGGTAAAGAAGGTAGACAATCAACATCTAGGGAGAAATAAGTCCAGCTTTCAAAAAATAGCCAAACTCACATTTACAGTAGTATGATCATTGTCTAAACAAGGGATCATGGTGAACCAAAAAACCCAATATCCCTATAATTTCTCAAAAATGTAGCTCATGGCTGTGAGGAATCTGAATAGGGAAGAAATGAATACCATATTTGCCCTTTTGTCATGACATTCCTTCTTAAAAATTGCTGTTTTCAGGGGAAATATTGATTCTCATTGTAAATGTAGGCAGATAAATTATTGATATATTTAATAATTAAGGGAGATCCTAATAAGGTATTAAGAAGCAAACAAACCATTGCATTGAACTTGATCCAACTCTCCCGAAGTATAACATAGCCTCCTCATTTCATTTTCTTGTTATTATCTGAATCCATCTTCTTGTTGTTATGAGCACAACCATTAAGTGTAGGTGGCTTGGCTTCTGCTTTGGGAGATGCTGTGTAGCACTCCAGCTTCCTGGAAGATAAACAGCAGAAAGAGATCAATTTTGCTTCTTGGTGCTTAATATCACCTCAAGGTCTTTTCCCTTCTGTTTCTTTTTTCTCTTCTTTTGAATCGTACATTCGAATAACCACATGTGTGAACATTCAAAGGAACACAGCTCAGTGTGTCTCTGTAAAGGTACAGAAGACAATATGGCATTACACATGCTCAATATGCCATTTGGAATTCTCTAGAACTTTGTTGCTCCCAAATCAAATATCTTCAGATAGAGGGAAAGATGTTTCTCAGTCAGAAACATACAGGTGCCAACTTTGATTTCTTTTCTCTATCTTTGCCATTTGGCATCCATTTTACAACCTGAGGGGCTTTTTTCTTTCTGTCTCTCTTTTCCGTTTTTACTTTAGAAAGAAAGCAGCTGGAGAGTACTCATTTTGTCTGGGGAAGGGTATCATGTGACTCCTCTTTGAAAAGATTCTATTAAACCAAGCATGGTAGCTCATGTCTGTAATCCCAACTCTTGGGAGGCAGGGGATTGTAAATTTGAGAGCAGCATGGACTACACAGTAAGATTTTTGTATGGAGCTATAGACACAAAACTTGATGGGAATGAGTGCTCATGTCTGTCAGATACCTCACTCACACAATTCAAAGGACAAAAAAAAGTGAAGGACTTGATCATTTCCCATCCCTTAATGCGGTGGAAATTATCATTCTGATTGTTCATGTGAATGTAATTAGGAAGACCTTAAGAGCCAGGTGTGGTGGTGCAGGCCTTTATTCCCAGCACTCCTGAGGTAGAAACAGGCACATCTCTGGGAGTTCGAGGCTTGGCCTGTATAGTGAGTTCTAAGGCCATGTATCTTTCTGAATCTCTCTGCCTACATCCAGGATGTAGAACTCATAGCTACTTCTCCAACACCATGTGTGCCTGCCTGGTGCGATGCTCCTTACCATAATGATAATGGACTAACCTCTGAAACTGTAAGCTAGCAGCAATGAAATGTTTTCCTTTATAAGTGTTTCCCTGAGTCTCATGTCTCTTCAGAGCAATAGAACACTGATCAAAACAATACGTGTGTGTGTGTGTGTGTATATATATATATGTGTGTGTGTGTGTGTGTGTGTGTGTGTGTGTGTGTGTATTGGCTGCCTATATGTATGTATAGGCACCTCTGTACCTGGTACTCACAGAGCCAGAAGGTAGCATTAGATCTCCTAGAACTGGAGTTACAGATGGTTGTGAATCATCACTACATAGGTGCTGAAAACCAATCCCAGGTTCTCTGCAGGAATAGCAAATATTTTTAACCTCTCCAACCCCATTATATGTTTTTGAGAGAACCTGTCCCAACAGGTAAGGTGGATAATGACCAAAGAAATTACCCAGTGTTGACCTCTGGCATATATACATACACACACCCACATGTGTACAGATATGCATACAGACACATACCTGAAAGCATAATAAGTATTACATGAAAGTATGCAGATTTGCAGCCAAATACAACAGCCTGTTTGAAAAAGCAAAAAGAGAAACATAAAGCCATTTTCTACAAGAAAAAAAGTGTTTCTGGAAGTTGGCAAGCATGGAAGTCAAGGGAAACAAGAGAAACTGGCAGTTCTACAGAACTGTTAAGGGAATCTGAAACAGAATATAAAAGGAGAAATAATCAGTGAGACACGGATTCAGAAAAAAAAGGCAAAATGACAGAGAAATTTGTAACAAAATGTTAATCCTTTTTATTGAAAATAAACTTTTTTCATATTCAAGCTGTACACCACAACCACTGAATAGCTTGGGATCTGAAACACCTTGGACTGGCACTTTGGAGCCCATTCCCTCCAGAGAAACACCTGACCCAGTCTTGATGTTGGGATGAGGAAAGCAGATTTGTCTGGAGTGGATGCTGAACTAAGCCACACTGGGACCTTGGGACCTCTGGCCCTTGTTGCAGAGGAGATAAGGTGATGGGAGAAGAGGGAGTGACTGGGAGGGTAGGAGGGAGAAGGGAGTTTGAACAAGGGAATACATGGATAAAAAGTATGACTTTATTCATAGTCATAAAAAAATAGAAAAAAGAAAATAAACTTTATTCTCAAATGATATATTCCAATGACAGTTTATAATGTTTCCCCTCCCTCTACTCCTCCCTGTTCCTCCCCACCTCCCTTTCCTTCTAGATGTGCCCTGCCCCCTTTCTGTCTTTCATTAGAAAATAAGCAGGCAACTAAGGGATAATAATAAAATGAAATATAATAAGAACAAACACTAACACATCACAATAGAACAAGTAAAATAAAAGAAAAAGAGCCCAAGAAAAGGCACAAGAAACAGATAATTGACAGAAATTTGGAGATGAGGATGTAGAAAAGATGATAGAGGGCTTGCCTCATGTACAACGCCCTCAGTTTTGTCCCTAGCACCAAATCAACATAGAACATAGCACATGCTAACACTTGAGAGATGGAGACTGCAAGGTCAGACTTCAAAGTTATAGGCCATCCTAGATTATGTGAGAGTCTTTTTCAAAAAATGTATTTAGCTTCTGTTGTATGAATTTTCCTGGGAATACATGAATAAACATCACCACAAATAGGGAAATAAAGACCAGCCAAAGCAACAATTCCTCCAAAATCTAACCTTGTGAGTCAATAATTTTATTGGAACTCCTTAGTGTATGTGTGAAGGATAACTATGGAAACATGAGTGATTACAGGCAGCCTCATCACTGAATAGCCCACCAAGCATTGGTGATGACTCAGGAAATCTGCATCACTGGTGCACCTGAAAGACTTGAAGCCAGGTCAACAGGTCAAAATTTCTGATGGCTCTAGCTATCCATAACATTGATTTAACAGGAAGAGGGAGGTTTGTGAATTTTGTAAGTTTTGGGAGCTTTCTGAGCCTTGTAAGCTGTTCCTGAATCTTATGAGAGTTGTTTACATCCAGAGTCTTTAGAAGACTCTCTCAAGGACAGAATATCTATATTGAAAGAAAATTACTGTGTAACAATTTACATGGGGTTGGGTGGGTAAAGAATCAAAGTCAGGGACAGTACTTTGTACTGATGGATAGTGTCATAACAGTAGGAAGCACAAGAGAATTAGCAGGTTGAAGAATGGAGATGGCTTCAAAATTAAGGATGAAGACATCATTTAGATATTCTAGTAGAAAGCTATCACTTGAACTGTGTTGGGAGCCAAAGCCAACTTATTTTTTAGCTCCTATAGCTAGCCACTAGCTATTTACCAGAAGGCTACTTTTCCTATTGTTTGTAACTTAGCCCCGACTACTGACAGTCTGGCTTCACCGCCTTAGCTCAGCAGGTGACATCCCCCAAGCCTTCTCCTGCAACTCCCTTAGCTCAGCAGGTGACATCCTCCCGCCTTCTCCTGCAGCTCCCCCAGCCCAGCAGGTGACACCCTTTAGATCCTCAACAGATAACAGATAGATTTCCATACTCTCCCTCAAAGGCTTGCCACATTCTTTGGTATTTCCCACCCCCTTCCTCGCAGCTACCTGCATGGCAGAGATTCTGTATAAATATTGCCTGTTACAATAAAACTTGGGGAGGACTTGAACAGAGAGATTTGTCTTGTCCTTCCGTTCTTTGTGTTCCTGCCTTCCATTTGATTCCTTCCCAGGTCTAGGTCCGCACTGAATACCCTGCTGGCCGGGGCAGAACTGGCATATGAGATTAAATCACAAGAATGAAGTCAAGGATGAAGCTCTGTTTCTTAAGCATGTATATGCTCTAGCTTAAGAGGGCCATGAAGAGTAAAAAAGTTTATAACCTAGCTTATACCTTTGAGAGATACCTCACTTAAGACCAGATGGAGGCACATATCTTACAAAAAGTCTGAGGATTTTCAGACAAGAAAACTAGAAGGCAGTGTCAAGGAAACAAACGGAATAGTATGTTTAAACAACAGGTGTCAGATCCTGATTGGAATTTGAACAAAATCAAATGCATTACTTTAAATTTTATTATGTGTAGGTTGCCAGATAGCTTGTTAAGGACATCTTCCATGAAGTCCTAGTAGTGGAAAGATAAGGCAGGATACTGTAATAGGTAGAAGCCTGTGAGATGGATAATGAAGGCAGTGAGCCTGGGCCGGAGTGTTCTTTTGAGAGTGGCTTAGAAAAAAATCATAGGATAATATCAATACCCATGAAAGACTCTAGGCAATGTTCTGCAGAGAATAGTGGCTCTGCAAGAGAAGTGAAGCTTTGCATTTTTAGCCCTTGAGGGCATGAAAAAGGACACTATAGCATGTCTGAAAACAAAGTTTTTGTCCCTCAGTTCCTAAGAGCAAGTTAAGACTCAAAAAATCTTCGTCATGTCTCTCCCATGGGACCACAGAAGCATGCCCACAGCTCTGATACTCCTGTGGTAGGTAGATACCTAAGAGAAACTCCTGCTCCAACAACACGCTCCTTCCTGCCTCATTCTGTTAAAGTTATTCTGGTAACTTTCTTTTTAAATCTTAAAAAAAGGGCATTGTTTCTATCACTATTATTACTAGCCATTCAAGTTTTCCACACAGATGGGAGAAAAGTATGTATCAGCCTTCTGCTTTTATTCCTATGTGACCTTAGGTTTCAGGCTTTCAAAGGAAACAATCTACAGTCCATATACATTGCAGGCCAGACCCCAGGATGAGAAATCAAAGCACCTCTTTCTATTCGACAGACATGCAGAGGATAACTTTGTCTGTCAAAACCTCTATTAAAAAACTATTTTTGAGTTAGAAAAAATGCAAACGTTTTTCTCATCAGCATATTATCTCTCCTCTGATCTCCTTGTCAATTTTAAGACAGGTTTCTTCAGCTAACTCCACACTAGGCATAGCAATTAGCCCTCAGTAAGGATTAGAAATGTGCTGTGTCTTAGACTTTCAGAGGTTGAAAATCTAATTCTAGTAATCACATGAACAGAAAGTCCTACTGTCTTTCTGTTCACCTTTTCTATATCTTCAGATTGCTAACACGATTTGGCTCAGGAAGTTTAATATGACAATAAAGAAAAACAAGTTCTTTCCCATTTCACTCCAAGCATGAATAATTTACCCCCTAAGGAACTGCTCACTTGGATTGCTCCTCTCCATTTCTCAGGAAGTGGGGCACTGCATTTATTCCCTGGCTTTTTCAAAGGCTCTAAGCCCCTCATGGTAGAAAGAGGAGATGTGGGAGGGAGAGACTGACGACTCTCAAAGACAGCGATTGCTTTGTCTGGTGTCCTCAAAATGGATTTGCCACCATCTTCTCAATCTTTCTTAGTTACTAAATTTACCACGTGCACCCCAAGTCCTACCCTTGAACTCTGAGAGTTTTAGTAAAGCATAGGTTGCTGAGGGGTGGGAAGCAGGAGCTAACACAGCTCCTGGATAAATGAGTTGTGCAATAGAGACAGATCAGCAAGAACGAACACCACCAGCATGCCTCCATCTCATACTCAGACACTGCATTCACTGCTGCACCCACATTCTCTTGATATGCCCTGCAGGCCAGAAATCCTAACAGCTGGGCATTGGTCCTTTCTTTTAGAACAGCCTTGCCTCTCCACAAGAAATTGCCCTTTGAGCCACCTTTTCCATCGTGTGATTAACACAATGCCTCTATGTGATCTATCACAGATGCTGACACATTTGCTTCCAAGTATGAATTGGGCTCCGTGCAGAACGCAAAACTGCAGTGTAGAGATCCCATCTGTGGCTTGCGAGGCATGGTTCATGTTGGCTCTGCTAGGAAAAACCACTTTCCTGGGATGGGTAGTAAATTGCCACTGCAGGAGATGATAATATTTGTGAGCCTTACTAACAAGCTTGAATTCTAACATAAGGCAGTTCATTGTTATGCTGCAGAATGTGAAATCTTAATGCTTTTGCTATTCAGACTCATCTTATTTCACAACGTGATTTACTGCAGCTCCAAGCAGCCAGCAGAAGGGGGAATAGAGGGGAGGTGGGAGAAAATAGAGTTGGGAGTGGAAACACAGGATGAGCCTAGCTTTGAGAGCAAATTTTCCTGCCACTGATAATGCAATATTGTGCTTTGACTAACACTATATCTTGTGAAACTGTAGTGTAGCATTCTTTTAACTGTTTCCTTCATCCAAGGTGCTGGTCCCTCCCCCCCAATCTACTTTTGAAATAATCATTGTTTTAGGTACAAACCTGGGAAGAAAAGGAGAAACCCACCACAAGAGTGGTATGATTCTATCCAAAGACATGAAGAAAGTGTTTGCCTAATCAGATTCATTTTCTCCTGTAAGAGATTTCCAAGCAGATGGCAGAGAAAATGATGTTTGATCTGACATGTGGGCAATCAGAAACAGAAACTGATTCTCATAGAATTATATAACAGTACCTATCCTGATGTATACCCACTGACAAAACATAGTTTTTTGAGAGTAATATTTTGTGTTTTCTCCCTGAAAGAATAAGTTGAGAGATAATTAAGCTAATGCTTCTAGAGAGTACTGATTCATCTTGGGAAGATGAATACTTTTAAACATAGTTCACTGTAGAGACAGATAATCTACCATGTATGGTGAGGGGTGGCATGACTATAGATGATATCAACTTGAAATAATATTAAGAATAAAAAATAAACTGGCTTTAGAAGTTGTTCTGTAGTCATTACACTGAGATCATTTCTACCTCAATAGACCTAAGAATGACTAAAGAAAATACTATAAAAATACCCAAGGTGTCAAACTAAGACTTTTCCAAGTGCAATAATATCAACGCTGTCAGCATTGTGGGCTAAGCCTATCCTAGAGTTTGCTGGGTGGGATTCACCACATAACTCTCAACTTACTTTTTTATGGATATACAAAAGAGCTGATTGAGGAAGAGAAAAGAAAAAAGAAAGCGACATCTA
The DNA here is from genome assembly GCA_004025045.1 of Sigmodon hispidus. Lineage (NCBI taxonomy): Eukaryota > Metazoa > Chordata > Mammalia > Rodentia > Cricetidae > Sigmodon > Sigmodon hispidus. Next base: position 36,904 of record PVIH01015508.1, on the reverse strand, counting down.
AGAGGGTGGAAGGCATGTAGGGAAACTTTCATAATCTGGTCATGACATGATTCTAGATTAACTCTGAAGACATAGACAAAAACCTTTGAGAGAATTACTTTTCATATATGGGACAAAATGAAAGTCAAAGTTGCCTTTGTAAAACTTGTCATCCCAAGCCTGACTTGTTTTTTAAGATAATGTCCACAGAGATGACAGGAGGAGGACAACTGGAGACGTGTGTGTCTTGAGAGGAACAAAGTAAAAAGAAAGTACATTTTCCCTCGCTGCCTCAATGTGGGGGAATAGAAACAGCCATGAATGCATCAACCTTTGCACCTGGACATGTCCTCAAGAGTTAACTACATTTGTGTCTCTAGATGTGACAAAGAAAACGCATGTATACATTATTTGTCATTTTAGCGTAAGTGTCAGACTATTCCCGTATCCCTTTGCTCATGCATACTGGACTGAAAAGGCATTCTGGCAGGTGGTAAAGAGGGGCTCCTAATATTTGCATGGAGCTACTTTGAGGCTGAATGGATAACCTTCATTGTTCACTTCATTCTTTACTCCCTTATACTAATATGTAATTATGCAGGAAACAATTAGCCACAATTTGATTTCTGTAGTAGTAAATCCTGTTGGCAGGTAACTTTTTGCTATGTGCTCTATTAAAGAAAGAGAATACTGTGCATTACAATATGAAGTGTGCTATCTGCACTGTAAGAAAGTGCAAACATTAAGTCTTTGGTTCAAATATTCTATACAGCCTTGTTCTAAAATGTTCCCTGCATTTACAAACAAGAGTATTCACAAGGATTTCATTTAAATTCTGTGGAGTCTCAGGACAATTAGTAATGTATTACAATAGGATTTTTAACTGCCCTGCCTCACAGGTTCCCTTTGAATAGTAAGATCAAAGTCAGTATATTAATGGTCCCCAGTGAATGTGATAGAAATAAAACCAAGGATACAAAGATTAATAACTCTATGGGCATCCATCTGTTAAAAACCAAAATAAACAAAAACCAAAATCCTTGCTTCCTGTCCATTTTGTAAACTCTGAAGCAGATGCATCAACTTCTCATAAGAAGCAGAGCACTTTACCATGATTACAGTAGTTTAACAACAATGTAGGGACTGGAGAGATGGCTCAGCGGTTAAGAGCACCGTCTGCTCTTCCAGAGGACCCGGGTTCGATTCCCAGCACCCACATGGCAGCTAACAACTGTCTGTAGTTCCAGTTCCAGGCAAATAAATAAATAAAGTTTTAAAAAAAAAAAAAAAAAACAACAATGTAGTAGATGCTACCTTTTTTGTGTTTATTCCACTCCTTCTGAGCCTGAACAAAAGCAGCTTGCTGTGCCAGTGAGGAGAGCATACACTTTGCAGATGGGGAGGAGACTGTGGGAGTTACAATGGTCAGGAAGACAATGGCATCAAGGGACCTGTACTGCAGTTCTGGCAATCTCTAGGCTGCTGTGGAATTTTCACTGCGAGTCATGGCTCTACAGCAAAATAGAAGAAATGGAGACTTTAGCTGGAATTCTAGTGCTAAAATAACTTAAAAGCAGCCAGGATGTAAAAACACTTAGGATCTTTGCCTCAGGATTGTTATTATAGTCATTTTCATGGCATTCACCAAAGAGACTCAATCTTTCATAGTGGGCAGCTGGTGTGGGTCTTGTTAGAGTTACCCTTACACGGTGTCCAGGTAGTGCTGAGGAACACCTTATAGCAAACCTCATAAGAACCCAGCAGAGGTAAGAGACATGCTATTGATTCTCAGCTGTACCTCTTGTTTATAATCACATGCTGGTCACATGGTTAAATAAGTGAATTTTGCAACCAACCAGACCAGAGTTTGAAACTTCCCCTTGGGCAGTGGGTCTTAACCTTCCTAATGCTGTGACCTTTTAGTATATAGTTCATCATTTTGTGGTGACTCCCACCATAAAATTTTTTGTTGCTACTTCACAATAATAATTTTGCTACTGTTATGGACAGTAATGTAAATATCTATGTTTTCTGATAGTCTTAGGTGAACGCTGTAAAAGGGTCCTTTGGCCGAGGTTGAGAACCACTGGCACCCAAACATTTAGCAGCTAAACTCACATAAAACCTGAGAGAGTTTGGAAAAGAGTTCTAGAACATACAGAAATGGAGCCAGGTGTGGCTTCCTAGTCTCATGTTTATCACGCAGACAGAAGTTTAGAGACATTTCCCAGTGGCTGCCTGCAGGAAGAGACAGCCACATGTATTACCACAAAACACAAGCTAAGCTATACTGGCAGCAGCTGACATACCAGTTTAAAAACCATCTCATAGCTTCTACAGGGCCAAGGACACAGTCAATAAGACAAAACGACAGCCTACAGAATGGGAAAAGATTTTTACCAACCCTACAAGTGACAGAGGATTGATCTCTAAAATATATAGAGAACTCAAAAAACTAGAGCCCCAAACCTTTAATAACCCAATAAAAACAATGGGGTTCAGAACTAAAAAGGGAATTCTTATCAAAAGAATTACAAACGGCTGAAAGGCACTTGAAAAAGTGCTCAACATCTTTAGCCATCAGAGAAATGCAAATCAAAACAACTTTGAGATACCACCTTACACCTGTCAGATTGGCTAAGATAAAAGGTACAGATGACAGCCTATGCTGGAGAGGGTGCAGAACAAGGGGAACACTCCTCCATTGTTGGTGGGAGTGTAAGCTTGTTCAGCCACTTTGGAATACAATATGGAGGTTTCTCAGAAAATTGAGAATCAATCTCCCCAAGGACCCAGCAATACCACTACTGGGCACTCTAAAGACACACATTCACACCCCAAAGGCATTAGTTCAACTATGTTCATAGCAGCATTATTCATAATAGCAAGAACCTGGAAACAACCTAGATGCCCCTCAACTGAAGAATAGATTAAGAAGCTGTGGTACATCTACACAAAAGAATACAACTCAACAGTAAGAAAAAATGATATTCTAAAATTTGCAGGCAAATGGATGGATTTGGAGAATATGCTCTGAGTGAGTTATCACAATCCCAGAAAGATAAGCAGGAGGTGTACTTACTCATTAATGGACTTTAAACAAAAAGCAAAGCATACCCAGGCTCCAAACCACAACCACTGAACAGCTTGGGATCTGAAGCACCTTGGACTGGCACCTTGGAGCCCATTCCCTCCAACGGAACACCTAACCCAGTTTTGATGTTGGGATGAGGAAAGCAGATTTGTCTGGAGTGGATGCATAACTAAGCCACCTTGGGACCTTGGGACCTCTGGCCCTTGTTGCAGAGGAGATAAGGTGATGGGAGAAGAGAGAGTGACTGAGAGGGGTGGGAGGGGGGAAGGGAGTTTGTACAAGTGAATACATGGATAAAAAATGAGACTTTATTCATGACAAATAAAAAATCAATAAAAAAATAAAAATCATCTCATACCTGGGGAGTGGTGCCACATGCCCTTAATCCTAGCACTTGGGAGGCATAGGCAGTCCTATCTCAATGAATTCGAGGCCAGTCTGGTCTACAAAGCAAGTTACAGCCAGGACTGTTACAGAGAGAAACCTTGTGTCAAAAAACAAAACTAGCAAACAAGCAAAAACAACAATAACAAATAATATAAATTATGGGTAAAAAAGATCCAGACAGAAAAAAACTCCTAAGTTAGTTACATTGTACTTTAAAATATACATAAGTTATAAGAGAGAAGAGGAAGAATATATATAGTCATAGATTTAAAATATATAGTTTTAAAATAATAAAGTCCTTAAAAAGGTAATAAAGTAATATGAAAAATTCACATAAAGATAGAAAATATACAGGCTGAATAATATATGTTATTGTGTTGTCTTTGAATTTTTTCACTGCTGATGAAGAAATGATAGCTGCTAAGAGACATTTGATTATAAAAGCTGTTAGATTAAACCAACTGTTATATTTTAAAAATGTCTTAATTTCAATATGGAAGTCAAAAGGTATGTAACTTTGGGGAAAGGTTTATGCTTTTATTTCCACAGGAAATTAAAGACTGTGGATTCATTGAAAGTTAAAGATGATCAGGTTTGATAGAGGAAGATACCTGAAAATTCTGGCTACAAACATAAAGAAATAAACCTACAAGACAACATAATATATATTTTACCTGTTCAAGCATAAAACAAAAAATTATCTTTGGCTGACTTTTGTACAACTGCACAGTCTATACTTGTATTAATACAGATATGTATGTTTCCTTAAAAGTTTATGTATTTTCAGAACAAGGAGACCAAACATCAATAAAAATGGATGGTCCATGTAATCCAGCATCCAGAACAGCTTCCACATTGCTAAATGAGATGATCCAGCCTCATAAAATACTCTAGCCAAACTGAACAAATATCCTTTTCTTCTCAAGGTCCCCCCAAAATTCCAACACCCTGAAACAACAGAAAGTAGTCTAGGAAACAATGACCGCATTTTTAAAAATGGGTTATTGGTGTTTATTATCATTTAAAAAGGATTGGTTTCAACTAGTTATTGGTCATGGTCAAAAAAAAAAAAAGCTAAACAAAGGAATCAAATTCAAAAATCTCTTTCTAAAGGAAAAAAGGGCATATAATATAGAAATAATGAGATAAAAGTGTAGATTATTGAAGCTACTTTAATCGAAAATCAACTATTAATTGCAAATATTTTATTTTGGTTTAGATTTTGGTTCAACTATACAAATTTAAAATTGTATTTGTTATATTGAATGTTTCTACTCTTGTTTGTGGCATTGTGCTTGCAGCTCATTTAAAAATGTAATGTATAATTAAGAAATACAGATTAATAGGCATCTATAACAAAACTTATAATCATATTTAAGTATGTTTTCAAGATCATACAGATATATTTACATAGATAGATGGTCTTCAAACACTTTAAAGGCCTACAGAATATGGTATTTAATATGTTTAATAACTTAAGGCTTTTCATGACAGCAAGTCACATCTGCTCCTAACAATACTAATCTACTTCAGAAAAGATGATGGGCATCAAGAAATTCCATATAGAGTTTGCTTTCTTTATGAAAATAGCTAACCATTTGGGCAAAAAAGAAAAAAAAAAACTGCCCTTGCTTCTATTACTGACAGTATACTGTCCGGACTGGACTAGCAGGATGCAAAAGAAAGCAACTGCCAAATATTGTTGAGACAAGTTAAGACAGTCCTTCAAAATTCCCTGCTTCTCAGAAAAGTCTGTCAGATATACGAGACCTGTAGGCCATAGTTAGATGCCCCAACATTACAGAAGAACTTTGAGTGACTGTTCAGGAAGCCAGATGTCCCTGTTGTTAGGTACCATGTCACCCTTCTGGGATCTTTGTTGGAGTTAAAGACTAAATAATTAGACTTAAAGTTTTACTTAGTGATGATAAAAGGTAAATTAGATATAAAGCTTTAGACTCACAAAGATACAATAGATAATAAAACATTTTTTCTAGCTTTGCCAAATACCAATGGAGTAGATTTATAACTGTAATTCTTACTTGATAGCTTTTTTATTGTATATAATTTTACTTTGTTAAAGTTAAATTTTTAGTTAAACAAAAAGGGGGAGGTATGAAATATTTCTTAATATTGTCATTGTGATTGGTTTAATAAAGAAGCTGACTTGCCATTAGCTAAACAGGATAAAGTCAGGCAGGAGAACAAAATTGAGAACTATAAGAAGGGTGGGGTCAAAGATGTTGAGAGCAGATGCAGAGAGAAGCAAGATGGGCATGTTGTACTGAGAAAAGGTGCCAAGCCATGTGACAAAGTGTAGATAAGAAATATGGGATTACATAAATATAAGCGCTAGTAAGAAGCCTGTGCTACTGTCCAAGCTTTTGTAATTAATATTAAGTTTCAGTGTATTTATTTGGAAGTTACTGTGGGACAGAAACTTCTAACATCACAAGTTGCTTAACTTCTTTGTTGTTTTTCCCCTATTCTTAATGTAAATGTTCATAAGAGTGTCAGGATTAAATTTTAAAACAGTGAAAAGATGTTTTTGGTGTATACCATAGACTAATTGGTTACCAGGTTATAGTTGTCATTGTGAGTGGAAAATTATAAAACCCCCACAACAATGAGGATGGTAGTATTACTTCAATTCAGTATTGTGCTCTAGGAAATAATAAATTCTTTCTCGTGAGGAACATAAAGGGATAATATTCTTGCCTGTCTCTCCTTTACTGAGAATCTGAAAACTCTAATAGCACAAAGGTAAATAGTTTCTTGAGATCCCAAGAAATATATCTACTGTCACTAAAACACCTTTGAGGGAGACCCTTCAATAATTACATATTCCTAGTACCCACTCCCAGAGAATATCACAACAACCAGACCAACAAGCCTACACTCTTAAGAAGTTCTCTCCCTTAAGAGATGCTGACAATGATTTATTATCACAGATCCAGGATATTTTTCTAAGAATTTACAATGATGTATTATGAAGGACCACGGGCTATGGTGAGAAATTTGCTTTAAATCTAGACATGGGCACAGGTGAAGATGAAAGATGCTGAGTAGGAGGCTGCCAGGACTTGGGCAAAAATGGAAATGAAAGATAAGCAGCTATATGATGATCTACAAGGCAAGCTGCTGACCATCAAGAAGCTGATGCAAGGTATCAAGGATGTTAAAATATGGGCAGAGGGAAATTACCAGACAAGTGGGACTATGCCTGTCCACTAAAACTCATGAGATGCACTGTTACACACTCAGTGGTAGAGCAGCATTATATGCTGAACTCTGTCTCCAGCTCTGGACAGTAAATCCCTTCCTTGTAAACTGACATATTTAGATTCTTATTCAGCCACCCTAATGTTGGAGAACTCTTCTGTATCATAACTGTTTTATACAAATCTGAAAATACAAGGAGAAGAAAACAAAACATGAAGAAAATCAACAGACTTACTACTCTTCGATTTAGAAAAGGAATCATTTAGGGTTGGAGAGATGGCTCAGCCGTTAAAGGCTAGGCTCACAACCAAAATAGGAAAAGAATCATTTAGTTTATTTTATTTACACCTAAAACAATTGACTTTCCCATTCCAAGTCCTTGAAATTACCCTGTCAAACTCTGACTCCTTATTATGCTCATATGGTGCTTTGCCCTTGGCAGTTCTGCCAAGTGCTAGGTCAATAGGAGATCTTCAATATTTATAAGATAGTCATTGGGTAGATGGTCCATATTGAGGTGATATTTATTTCTTGGTACACTAGAGTCTGTTTTGTGATATGCTTGTGTTTTTTTTCCAACTTGTGAAGTCAACAGTTTGTGCTGATTAATTGAGGCTAAGATCATATTTGGCCACCCATATTTATATCTACATCTACATTTATATAGAAATATCAATATCTATATGTATATATGGAGAGATTGATATATCTATATAGAAATAGATATAGAGAGCTAGAGTTAGAATGAGAGATAATATAGAAATGTTCAGTGGCTAGTATTCTCTAAATATAACCCAAGCATAAATTTTATGCCAAAGGCCTAATTTGACCATTTTCTATAGGGTCTTTAGAATGTACCAGAGCTTCAGCCATTGTCTGAACAGCTGAATGACCAGGAAACTTGTGCAGTGAGGCTCAAATTTTCAATCTCAGTGTTTTGCTGAGAACTTGGCCAGTATACAAAGACTCTGCTGAATCAAATTCTTTCCATCATGATCACATCACTCTAATGTAAAGCCATCAATTTACCTACCAAAGTCACCTGATTTGATTCACATGTACTTACTCAGATCTGATAAAAGTTGACCCTAATGTAAAATCTGAAGTACTCCAAAATCAAAAATGCTATGAAAGAAATATGCCATCTATGGTTTAAAAAATGATGCTTAATTTCACATTGTAAATCATAATCAAAATACTTATTCCTTAAAAACAGTGCAATTGAATTGGAGAGATGGCTCAGTGATTAAAAGCACTTACTGTTGTTTCAGAGGACCAAGGTTCAATACCCAGAAATCACATGGTAGCTAACAACCATCTTTAACTCTGTTTCAGGGGATGTAACAACCTCTTCTGGCCTCTGTGTGCAGCAATTATACATGTTGTGAACAGACATACTTGTAGGCAAAACACCCGTGCACATAAGAAATAAATGATAAATATATTTTAAAGTGTAACTGTCCTTAAGCTGTGTTTGAGGCCTATAGAGTATATAAATGAAGTTTTTGTTTAAATATGGCTTCATCCAGAAATAAAGAATGGAAAAAAGAAAGCATTTTCAATAAATGATGCTGATCTAACTGGATGTTGACATGTAGAAGAATGCAAGTTGATTCATATCTATCACCCTGCATAAAACTCAAATACAAGTGGATCAAGGACCTCAACATAAAACCAAAGACACACTAAACCTAATAGAAGAGAAACTAGGAAATAGATTTTAATGCAATAACACAGGGAACAACTTCCTGAGCACCAATCACTGAGCACAGACACTAACATCAATAACTAATAAATGGGACCTCCTGAAACTGAGAAACTTCTGTAAGGCAAAGGACACTGTTAGTAAGACAGAACAACAACCTATACAGAATGGAAAAGATCTTCACCAACTCTACATCGAACAAAGGACTGATCTCTAAAAAATATAGAGAACTCAAGAAACTAGAGGTCAATAAAAGAAACAAAAAACAAAGACCCCAATAGGAATATGTGCTACAAAGCTAAGTAGGGAATTCTCAACTGAAGAACTCCAAATGGCTGAAATGGCTTAAAGAACTGGACAACATCCTTAGTCATAAGAGAAATGCAAATCAGAAGAACTCTAAAATTCCATCTTATACCTGTTAAAATGGCTAAGACAGCTCATGGTGGCAAAGATGTAGCTCAAAGGCAACACTCCTCCATTTCTGGTGTGAGTGCAAACTCATACAGCCACTGTGGAAATCAGTATAGCCAGAGTTTCTCAGAAAATTGAGGATCAATTTGCCTCAGTTGCATAAATTCTAGTTGTAATGAAAGAAACTCAGAGCCGGATATCAGGGAAAGGCTGAAATATCAAAGAGTGAAACACCACAGTCAAATCTCACCCAGCTATCTTCCAGCTTCCTCAGCCTTGCTCCTGGTTGCTTCTAATGCCTGCTGTTTTCCTAAGCCTGCCTTAAATACCTTCTTTACCCAGCTGTATCCCATCCAGGTTAAGATTAAAGGCGTGAGCTACTCTATTTGGTAGTCAGCCTTGAACTCACAGAAACACAGAAAGATCTCTGTCTCTGGAGTTATGGGATTAAAGGCATAGCTCACCACTCCCAGCTTTCCTTGTGCTGGGATTGAAGGTGCTTGCCACTGAAGCCCAGCTGTTTGGCCTTGTACTCACAGAGATTCTCTGGATCCTTGGGCTGTGTGAATTACCACTGCTCTGTTATCCCTGGAACTGCTGGAGCTACCTCTGCCTAATTTGACTGTTGGTTGATCTCTTAATATTCCAGGTTTTATTACATATCACCACACTCAGCTGTACCACTCTTGCGAATATATCCAAAAGATGCTAGATCCTACTAGAAGGACACTTGTTTAACTATGTTCATAGTGGTTTTATTCATAATAGCTATAAATTGAAAACAACCTAGACATCATTCAACTGAGTAATGAATAAAGAAAATATGATATATTTTATACCATGGAGTATTACTAAGTTGTAACAAACAATGACATAATGAAATTTGCAGGCAAATGGGTGGAACTAGAAAAAGTCATCCTGAGTGAGGTAACATAGGCCCAGAAAGACAAACATGGTACTCACTTTTAAGTATATATCCACTGACCCAGACAGGCTAAATAACGAGGGCTGGGGTGGGACCATATGGATCTTAAGGGAAAGATGAGATAAAATAGATTTTTGTGGGTGAACTGGGGGTGGATGTGGATGGATACAGGAGGAATCATGTGGGGGAATGAGGGATGGAGAGAGAGGGTATGGGGAAAGACTATTGGAATGGGGGGGCATTTGGGAGGTTATGTAGAAACCTAGAGAAATTAAAACTTACTGGAATCTGTAAGGGTGACCTTAGCAAGCAACCCTAGTAATAGAGGATACTAAGCCTGAACCAGACATCTTCTGTAACAAGCAAGGCTTTCAGTAGTAGGACTGGGACACCAACCCAGCCACAAAACCTTGACACTACATCCTGTCCTGCCTGCAAGATATGCTGGGGAGGTAGTGTCTCAGAACTTGTGAAAGTGGCCAACCAATGATTGATTTAGCTTGAGGCCCATGCCACAGAGGATTCCCAGGGTAAAACCAAACACAACTGCAAATAAAGTCAATAAAGTGATTTTATATTCATAGGATTGGTGTCTACCCAAATCATCATCAGAGAGGCATCCTCTAGCAACAGATGGGAACAGATGAAGAGACTCACAACCAAGTATTAGGCAGAGCTTGTGGAACCCCATGGAAAATAGGGAAGAAGAACTGTAGGAGCCAAAGGAACTGAGGACATCCGAAGAACACAGCTCACAGTGTCAGCTAAGCAAGGCTCATAGGAGCTTACAGAGACTGAAGCGGCAATCAAGGACCCTGTAGGGAGGGGTCTATGCTAGGTCCTCTTCATATATGTTATGATTGTTTAGCTTGAGGGTCTTGTGAGACTCCTAACAGTGGGTAGGGCTGTCTCTGAGTCTTTTGCCTGCTCTTGTGACACATTTTCTGCTATTGGGTTGCCTCCACTAGCCTTGATATGATGGTTTCTGCCTTATCTAATTGCAGCTTGTTATGCTGTGTGTGTAAGGAAATAAAGGAACAGTGTATCTGGGGAGTTGGAAATGGTAGGAGTAGAGGAAGGGAAAACTGCAGTCAGGATGCATGAAAAAAAGAGTAAATGACAATAAAATATATATGGATCCATTCCACAACATATTTCATTACATACATACACATATTTCCAAATTCTTCCTGAACCCTCTACCCCTCACAAAAGAATTTCAAAACCATTTCTAATCTCATGTATTTTGGATGTGGTATAGTCAACCTATATTCACAATCTATGAAAGATTATATTTTCTCAATTTAAGTATTATCGTGTCATTTTACCATTAGTAGCCTGAGCTACTAATTTGAAAAAGTTCCTTTGATTTTCAAAAGCAAAACTCCTTGTCATGGCTTTCATTGCCCAGCATCATCTTTGCTCCTGCCTGGATCTCAGATTTCACTATATAATTCTCTGGTCATTAGCCACTTACAGAATTTTGATTTCTGATCATGGTGGCCATGATTTGGGGTTCAAATACAGGTTTTTGCTAATTCCCATCACTGAGCATTTGAACATGTTATTTCTTTGGTTTTTTGTTAGTTCCTTGGTATAGAGCTGTTTTTGTGATCATAAGGATGATATCGGTGGTCTTCATTAGACTAAATTTTACCAAACTGGAGCCTGTTTTTGTATGTAATAGAATATTGCCTAGTATAGTATCTTGTGTGTAATAGAACATACACACTGAATGAGTAAATAAAGACACTGTGTATAATGAACACATTCTTCCTTGTTAGATTTTCTCTTCCAAGTTCCTGCAACTTCAACACATACCTAAATATCCAATATTCTCAGACAGATAAGGCCACCTTCATTTATGACCTATGCTCCATGGGAATCTTTTCATGTTTCAGACCTTTCTGGTCTTGATATACTCACTTAATACCCTATTTCCTTAATACTCTAGTCTTGAAGCATTATAGTAACTCATTAAGAGGCTTACTTAACTAGTGTCCAAGCTTGGATAAAGCATATCTTAAGTAACTCTTTTTGTATCAGAGTAAAAGGCCCAAGACAATGGATACGTTTTTATAATCAGACCTATTAGAAACCATGAACACTTAATCTATACCTATAAATATGCATCAATGTACCCCACTTTTGATACTTGGAATCAAATACACGTCTACTGTGCTGCCACTAGAGATAATATACAGAGTTTTACGTAAACTTTCAAGGAGAGTGATAATTAAAAGATGTGTCCTTATATACTGCTGAATATGTTGGCCAGCATCATATTCATATGATAAAGCATTAAAAACCAAAGTCTCAGAGCAGGTGTGTGTGTGTGTGTGTGTGTGTGTGTGTGTGTGTATTAGAGTGCTGTTCTGCTATGAGTTATGTTTCTTGTTCTTGGGGGGTTTTCCCACTAGGGATTGAAGCGAGAGAACTTTACAGCTTTGATAATGAAATGTTTGACATTTCAAGATTTACATAAAGGAAAATTGACTTTCCTATTCAACTAGGCTTGCAAGAGAAGCATTAGCTTCAAACTTTTTACTTTTTTGTTTTTTCATATAATCAAGTGCCAAATTTTGCTAATGCCATTCTCTATGGTTTTAAAACATTTATATTACATTTCATATAATTTGTGTGACTGTCTTTATATGTGTGTGGATATTTATATGGCATGGTACATGCATACCACTGGTCTCAGGAACATATTCTTGACATATTTACTATTGTAAAAGCTTATAGATTTATGGTAGGTCATGATTTGGAGATAGAAGCAGTATTAGTTATTATTGTCATCACTGTGTGTGAAACACAACTCCTATATTAAGGGAAGAAAAATTGATTTTGGGCTCCCAGTTTCAGAAGGTTTCACACAGCAGAGAAGGCATGTTAAGAAATTCTTGGTCTTTAGAGTAAGTCCCAGCGCACTCTGTAGCAGGCACAGATACAGTCTGCCTGTCACCATTCCCACAGATGCTGCTGAGGGAATTTGCATGGCTACCCACCTCGACCTCCAACTGAGCAAACAGATAACTTCTAGGATCTCTGAAGGACAGACTCAGATCCTGCCCAGAGAGGTGACAAGAGGCACACAAACCCAAGTGCCACAACTGACCAGGAGATATCTAATCGTGAACCACTGAAGCCATGGCAAATGTCAGTGCAAAAAATTACATAATAATACAAAGAACAACATGGTAACTCCAGAAGAGAGTGGTGATCTTACAAATACAAGACCTGAACTGAGCAACGAAGAGGAAACAGAAGGAAGCAACACCAAAAATTCCTTTTTGATGAACATCAAAGCTCTCAAAGAAGATATGAAAAATAGCCTTAAAGAAATAGAAGAAAATACAAACAAAAAATTGGAAGAGATGAACAAATCTATGAAAGAAACATGCCAGGAATGAAAAGCTGAAATGGAAGCAATAAAAAAGGCACAAAATGAGGCAAAGATGGAAATAGAAAATCTGAAGAAAAAAGCTGGAACCACAGATACAAGCATAACAAACAGAGCTCAAGAGATGGGAGATAGAATCTCTGAGGTGGAAGACTCAGTAGCTCAAATAGATATATCAGTCAAAGAAAATAGTATAACTAAAAAAGCCATAACTCAAAAAGTTCAGGATATCTGAGACACCATGAAAAGACCTAATTTGAGAATAATAGGAATAGAAGAAGGAGAATACCAGCTCAAAGGCACACATAATGTTTTCAATAAAATCATAATGTTTTCCCTAACCTGAAGAAGGAAATGCCTATAAAGATACAAGAAGCTTACAGAATACCAAATAGATATGACTCCCAAAAATAGTCAGGGCGCCACATTATAATCAAGCCACAAAACATACAGTACAAAGAAAAAAATTTAAGAGCTGCAAGAGAAAAGGGCCAACTCACATATAAAGGCAGACCCATCAGAATAACGCCTGACTATTCAATGGAAATGATGAAAGCTAGAAGGGCTTGGTCAGAAGTTATACAGACGCTAAAACAGCATGGCTTCCAAACTCGAATACTATACCCTGCAAAATTGTCAATCACCATAGATGGAGTAAACAAGGTATTTCAGGACAAAGTCAGACTGAAACAATATCTATCTACCAATCCAGCACTACAGAGAATATTAGAGGAAAAACTCCAACCTAAGGACCCCAGATACACCCACAAAATCACAAACAATCAATAATTCCCCAGAAGAATACCCTAGAGAAAGGAAATACAAACAAGCTACAACCAAAAATGACAGGAAATATGAATCAATGGTCACTAATTTCCCTTAATATCAATGGTCTCAGCTCTCCTATAAAACATCACACACTAACAAGATGGATACAACAACAGAAGACATCCTTCTGTTGCCCACAAGAAACAGACCTCAACCACAAAGACAGACACAGGCTTAGAATAAAGGGTTGGGAAAAGATTTTCCAGTCAAATGGTCCTAAGAAACAAGCAGGGGTTGCAATCCTAATATCTAACAAAATAGACTTTAAGCTAAAAGCATTTAAAAGGGACCAAGATGGTCACTACTTATTCATCACAGGAAAAATTGGTCAAGAGGAGATTTCAATCTTAAATATTTATGCCCTTAATATAAGGGCACCTACTTATGTAAAAGAAACACTGCTAAAGCTCGAATCCCACATCAATTCTTACACCCTAATAGTGGGAGACTTCAATACCCGACTTTCAACCCTGGATACATCAACCAGACAGAGTCTCAACAGAGAAATAAGGAGTCTAAATGAGGTTATGATGCAAATGGATTTAATAGATAACTACAGAAGCTTCCACCCAAATGCAAAGGAATATACATATTTCTCAGCTCCTCATGGAACTTTCTCCAAAATTGACCACATAATTGGTCATAAAGCAAATATCAACAGATACAAAAAGTGGAAATAATCCCTTGTAACATATCAGACCACCAGGGCCTAAAGTTAGAGTTCAACAATATCAACACCCAAAGAAAGCCTACCAACTCATGGAAACTAAACATCAATCAGCTGAACCATCTCTGGGTCAAGGAAGAAATTAAGAAAGAAATCATAGTCTTCCTAGAATTCAATGAAAATGAATCTACAACGTATCCAAACTTGTGGGACACAATGAAAGCAGTCTTAAGAGGAAAATTCATAGCGCTAGATGCCTATATGAAAAACCTAGAGAAACCCCACACTAGAGACCTAACAGCGCAGATGAAAGCCTTAAAACAATTAGAAGCAAACTCACCTAGAAGGAGTAGACGACAGGAAATAATCAAACTTAGAGCTGAAATCAATACAATTGAAACAAAAAGAACAATACAAAGAATCAACGAATCTAAGAGTTGGTTCTTTGAGAAAGTTAACAAGATAGATAAGCCCTTAGCCAAACTAAACTAAAAGAGAGAGAGTGTTCAAATCAACATAATCAGAAATGAAAAGGGGGACATGACAACAGACCCCCAGGAAATACAGAGAATTATCAGATCATATTTTGAAAATCTGTATTCCACAAAAATGGAAAACCTAGAAGAAATGGACAGTTTTCTGGACAGGTACCATCTACCAAAATTAAATGAAGATCAGATTAATTACCTAAACAGGCCTATAACCCTTAAGGAAATTAAAGCTGTCATTAAAAACCTCCCCAAAAATAAAAGCCCTGGTCCAGATGGTTTCAGTGCCGAATTCTACCAGACATTCAAAGAAGAATTACTACTGTTACTGCTCAAACTATTTCACACAGTAGAAACTGAGGGAATATTGCCAAATTCCTTTTATGAGGCCACAATCACCCTAATACTCAAGCCACTCAAAGACACAACAAAGAAGGAGAATTACAGACCAATTTCCCTCATGAATATTGATGTGAAAATTCTCAACAAAATTTTGGCAAACCGTATACAACAATGCATAAAAGACATCATCCACCATGACCAAGTAGGCTTCATCCCAGAAATGCAGGGCTGGTTTAACATATGAAAAACTGCAAATGTTATCCATCATATAAACAAACTAAAGGAACAAAACCACATGATCATATCCTTAGATGTGGAAAAAAGCCTTTGACAAAATCCAACACTCCTTTATGATTAAAGCCCTGGAGAGATCAGGAATACAGGGAGAATACCTAAATAAAATAAAGGCGATTTACAAGAAGCCTACAGCCAGTATCAAACTAAATGGAGAAAAATTCAAAGCAATCCCACTAAAGTCAGGAACTAGACAAGGATGTCCTCTCTCCCCTTATCTATTAAATATAGTTCTCGAAGTTTTAGCTAAAGCAATAAGGGAACGAAAAGAGATTAAGGGGATACAAATTGGAAAAGAAGAAGTGAAGCTATCTCTATTTGCAGATGATATGATTGTATACATAAGTGACCCACAAAATTCTTCCAAGGAACTGCTACAGCTGATAAACACCTTCAGCAATGTAGCAGGATACAAGATTAACT
>PVIH01015508.1:0-20633 GCA_004025045.1 Sigmodon hispidus | reverse complement strand
GCCCTTCATAATAGCTGCAAATAGTATTAAATACCTTGGAGTAACTATAACCAAAGAAGTAACAGACCTATTTGACAAGAATTTTAAATCACTGAAGAAAGAAACTGAAGAGGATATCAGAAAATAGAAAGCTCTCCCATGTTCCTGGATTGGTAGGATCAACATAGTAAAAATGGCAATTCTACCAAAGGCAATCTACAGATTCAATGCACTGCCTATCAAAATACCAACACAATATTTTTTGGAATTTGAAAGAACAATGCTCAATTTCATTTGGAATAACAGAAAAGCCAGGATTGTCAAAACAATTTTACTCAACAAAAGAACCTCAGGAGGTATCACAATCCCTGACTTCAAGCTATACTATAGAGCTACAGTAATAAAAACAGCCTGGTGCTGGCATAAAAACAGACTTGTGGAACAATGGAATAGAATTGAGGATCCAGACATTAACCTAAAAACCTATGAACATCCTGATCTTTGACAAAGAGGCCCAAAACATTCAATGGAAAAAAAGATAGTATATTTAACAAATGGTGTTGGCATAGCTGGATGGTAGTATGTAGAAAAATGCAAATAGATCCAAGCCTGTCACCCTGCACAAAACTCAAATCCATGTGGATCAAAGACCTCAACTTAAACCCAGCCACTTTGAAGTTGATAGAAAAGAAAGTGGGAAATACTCTTCTACGAATTGGCACAGGCAACCACTTCCTAAATAGAACACCAGTGGCACAGACACTAAGACAAACAATCAATAAGTGGGATCTCCTGAAGCTGGGAAGCTTCTGCAAAGCCAAGGACACTGTCAATAGGACAAAACTATAGCCTACAGAATGGGAAAAGATTTTCACCAACCCTACAAGTGATAGAGGACTGATCTCTAAGATATATAAAGAGCTCAAGAATCTAGAGCACAAAACCTTGAATAACCCAATCAAAAAATGGGGTACAGATCTAAAAAGGTAACTCTCAGCAGAGGAACTACAAATGGCTAAAAGGCACCTGAAAAAGTGCTCATCATCTTTAGCCATCAGAGAAATGCAAATCAAAACAACTTTGAGATACCACCTAACACCTATTAGATTGGCTAAGATAAAAGGCACAGATGACAACCTATGTTGGAGAGGATGTGGATCAAGGGGAACACTCCTCCATTGTTGGTGGGAGTATAAGCTTGTTCAGCCACTTTGGAATGCAATATATGGTGGTTTCTCAGAAAATTGAGAATCAATATCCCCAAGGACCCAGCAATACCACTTCTGGGTGTATACCCTAAAGAGGCACATTCACACTCCAAAGGTATTAGCTCAACTATGTTCATAGCTGCATTAATTGTAATAGCAAGAACCTGGAAACAACCTAGATGTCCCTCAACTGAAGAATGGAGTAACAAACTGTGGTACATCTACACCATGGAATACTACTCAGCAGTAAGAAAAAACAATATCCTAAAATTTGCAGGCAAATGGATGGATTTGGAGAATGTCCTCCTGAGCGAGGTATCACAAGCTCAGAAAGATAAACAGGGGATGTACTCACTCATTAGTGGTCTCTAAACAAACAAACAAGAAAAAAGCCAAGTATGCCCAGGCTGCAAACCACGACCAATGATCAGCTTGGGATCAGAAACACCCTGGACTGACTCTTTGGATCCCACCCCAACTATAGGAACACCTGACTCACTCTTGAGGGAGGGGGGACAAAACTGGATTTTCCAGGAGTGGAGACTGATCTAAGAATTATTGGGTCAGTGGGACCATAGGACTGTTTGCTCCCTCCCAGGGAGGGGATGGGGAGTTGTGGAGAAGAAAAAAATCACGTGATGTGGTGGGAGTGGGAAGGGACCTTGTATAAGGATATACAGGGATGAAAAAGAAAAAATTCAGAGGGAAAGCTGAACACAAAGTAAATATATGTGTAGTAATCTTATTTGCATTATCACTCTTGATAAGTCATACTTATGATTTTTATCTTCTTCATAGTTATTGTTAACTTATCAGCATTTTAAATTCATTTTACTGTTTTTCTGGATAAATACAAAATAAATAAAGAAGGAAAAAAATTCTTACATAGAGTGTGGGGCAAAGGCTATTTTTATCATAAAACATCAGGAATTAGAAAGCAAGGATGAAATCAGGGACCCTGATAATACCTTCAAAAGCCTACTTCCAGTGATCCATGTACACCAGCTAGATCCCATTTCCTACAGGTTTCACATCTTTCCAAAATAATACCACCAGCTGGAAAATAAGTATTCAAAACACAAGTCCACAGAAGACCTTTCGAATTCAATCAGTAGTACAGACTTTTAAAAAATGATAATTATTTTGAGTATTTCTCTATATCCAGAAGTTCAAATATTTAAGTCTTGCTCCTTAGTTCTTGGTACTACTGAGTAGTAATTGATTGTGACAACATAGTTCATTGATGAAGTCATAGGTGAGAGAATTATTAGGAGGTTAAGTCACTGTGGAGATGGCTTTGAGGGATATATTTTGTCTTTGTACCCAGTCTCTCTCTGTCTCATTGTGTTTTCTGATTCTCAAAAGGTAAACAGCTTTCCTTTATGATAGCCTTCCATCATGATGTCTTCCTCACCACTGGCTTTGAAGTAAAGTGGTAATGAACTTAACCTCTGCAGTCATGGTTCAAATAAATCTTCCTTTATATTAATTTTACCAGGTATTTAGTCACAGTGGAAAAAACTTCAAACAAAACCCTAATAAAGAGAATAAGTATGTGTATAACACAAAGACAGCAAACCTTTTCTTTTCTCTTATCCACTTTATAGAATGCAGTGGGTTGGTCATTTCTGTCTTTTCATTTATATTACATTAATTTCCATACATTTGCCATTCATCTACTATTCCTTTTTTACTAAAAATTTGGTATCATATATCTCAACCTGAAAGTGATGGTTAGAAAAAAATCTTTGTACTGGATTGTGAGCTTTTGAGAAAAACACTGCTGTTTTACTCCTCATCCCAGGATTTGAATACAGCTGCTGCTCAGTGGATACTGATAGAGTGAAACCCTTCAAGATTTCTGAAATTAAAACAAGAATATCTACTTAAAGGAATATTGGTGAACAGAATTTTAGGAAAATGTGTTCGACAATACTTGATCCTTCTGGAAACCCTGTGATTGAAAAGGAATGCTTATGAAATGTGATGAAAAACACTGATAAAATATGCATCCACTCCTTTTGGATTGTGTAATGAGGACCATCTTAGAGAAAGTATGTAGTATTAGGTTTCTGGCCTGGACTTTTGGGCCTAGCCCTGAGATCTACAGTCCTGCAGACCCACAGAGACACACAGATGCTTACATTAATTTTATGCTGATTGGCCTAGCGCTCAAGCATATAGCTTGCTAGCTCTTTACCCTTAAACTAACCTATGATTTTTATCCTGTTCAGCCATGTGGCTTGGTACGTTTTACTCAGCAACGTTTCAGCTTCTTTCCTCCATGTCTCCTGGCAACTCTGTGGCATCTCTGCTCTGCTCTGAGATGTTCCCAAACTTTTTTTAGTCTAGTAGCCCTGCCTACACTTCCTGTCTGGTTCTGGCCAATCAGCTTTTAATTAAACCAATAAGAAGGACAAATATTTACAACATACCATAATCCCACTACAAAAGTAAAATGATGTTACCCGCTGAGTGAATTACATGTTTGCCATGGAAATCATCTAATGCTTTAAAAACCAGAAACACAGAAGCAAACATGACAGTCATTCCCTCTCTGGAAACTCTTGGACAAAATTCCACATAGTGAGAGTCTGAGATGAACCCTTATCAACTATTGGAACAGAAATATATTGACCAGGAGTTCTATTTTAAAAGAAACTATCTACTTAGTAGTAGTACCAAGGACCTGAGCCCTTTGCAAACCTACCACAAATCTGGCGAATTTAGCCATGTAAGCATCACAAATTTTTACAAAACACAAATTACATGTATTTTGAGGAGCAAATGGTGGATTTTTCAAGGTCCCCACCTGAGCTTTCCTACGGAATCTTTATCACAACAAAGTCTGTTTTTTTGCACATTGTGGCATGTGATCTTCATAATGAGGAACAGTGTGTGTTCCTAAAAGACATGCTCTGCCAAGTTCTTTAAATTTAGAGCATTTTGTTCTTACCTAAGAACAAAATTTTGTTTGTTCACCAAAAACATGGTGAAAAATATTTTTATTGATAAATCTTTTCCTGTTTTGTTTTTTTAGTTAGATAGAGTTGAATAAAAACATTGATGTTAAAAGACAGAATTAAACTTTACCATTAATTATTATTTCTTTTATAGGTTTATTGAGGTTAAAGGAAAAACAAAAATTATATATATTCAACATACATAGTAATTTTTTGTAAAAATCTGATCATTTATTTGTCACTCTTAAAGACTTATTTCTGACTGGACTCTAAAGTAGAAGCTCTCAACAGGAACAGCCCACGTCTCTTGGCAATCTGTTCCTGATGTTTATCTTTGGCTTCCTTCATCCTCTTGACCAAAAGTTTAGCAGCCTCCTCCTTGTTTTTCTTAGTGCACTGCTTCTTCAGTGTTTATGCTATAAAACATGTGGAATAATAAGATGTTGAATATTGGATGCGTTGGTCCTGGACTTCTTACCTTCTTTGTTTATGGGCTTTCTTACAATATATTGGTGGACAACATTGTCTTTGGAGGGATGAAAAAACATTTGGATTCTGTTAGTTCTCTGCTCAAATAAACAAGGCACACAGTAATATCTGTCAGTGCAGTAATATCCTTCTCCCCATCCCCTTCCCCCTTCATAACCCAGCAGAGAATACTCATATTGGCATCCACAATGCGTCCACAAACAGAATTAGCATTCCTCTCTCTAGTTCTCCTTAGTCTGTAATAAGAATTCCCTTTACTAAACAGCAAGCTCACTACAACATGAGTCAAGACACCTTGCTACATGATATGCCCACAACTAACTCAAACCACAAACAGTTTACTATTCACTCAGAACATCATCAGCTACTTTTGTGGCCATGTGCTTCTTATGAATGTATGAAACTTGGGGCTCAGCAGTTGAGAAAGTATGAAACTTACCATGCAATGAAAGAATACCCCTTTAATTTAATTCCAGAATTTAGGAGACAAAGGAAGGCAGATCTCTGAGTTTGAGGCCAGCCTATTCTACAGAGTGAGTTCCAGAACAGCTAGGGCTATGCAGAGAAACCTGTGGTGATATATTTTATATTTAACAACACTAGTCTGGAATATCAGAGAACAGATCCACCCACAGTCAATCCAAGAGTGTCAGAGAGTGGTAACTCACGCCTTTAATCTCAGCATGGGAAAGACCGTGAGTGGCAACCTACACCTTTAACTCCAGAAGCAGAGATATTTCTGTGTTTCTGTGAGTTCAAGGCCTAACTATCAAATAGTAGTGGCTCACATCTTTAATCTTAACACTAGAATATGCTGCAGAGTTGAACCTAGAAGTGAAACAACTGGGCAAAGAAGGTATTTAAGACAGGCACAGGAAGACAGATTTATTCTGTAGAAGTGATAAGGAGACAGGCTGAGGAAGCTGGAAGATAGCTTTTACCCTAAATTGACTGGGTGAGATTTGATTGTGGTATTTTTCCTTTCTCTGATATTCCAGCTTTTCCCCAACATCTGGCTCTGGATTTTCATTAAATACAAACAAGAAGTCATGTTTTAGAAACTTTATGTGGAAAAACTAAAGAAGAAGATGAAGGTATAAAGCTTGCCTTCATCATCCACTTCAGTGAATTTCTGATCTTTACACAGAAACTTTTATAGGAGACCCCATAAAAAAAGCCATGATGCCTTTATGCTTTTTAATACAATTCAATATACATATGCACATATATTCAAAAATCATTATATATTGAATGTATATATTGAAATGCTTGCCACATCTCAAGTTGATTCACATATCCATCACTCTACAGTTATCTTTGTATATGTGCATATATATCACGAGAACACTTGAAGACTGCTCTTAGTAATTGGGACATGACACAGTATAATTAACCATAGTCATTATGCTATGCAGTTCATTTTATCTATGACACATATTCATTTTAAAACTAAAAGTTAGTACACTTTAAATTTTCTCCATTTCCCTACTCCTTAATCATTGGCAAATACCTTAAACCCTGGATTTATGAGTTCAACATTTAAAAGTTCACATATAGGTTATATCATGTTCAAGCTATCTGTATCTGGCTTCTTTCACATAGCATACATTTTTAGAGCCATCAGTGTTTGTTGTAAATTGGCATGACTCCCTTTGTAAGGCTGAATGGTATTTATAGACAAGCCACATTTTCTTTCTCAAGTCATGCATCAACAGATACTTAGATTGACCCCATTTGCTGGCTATTGTGAATAGTGCACAACTACTACAGGAACACAGATATCTCTTTGACATTGATTTCATTCCTTTGAATATACACTCAGCAGTAGAGTTGCCAGTCAAGTGGCACTTCTGCTTTAATGTTTTGGGAAATATCAACACTATTTTTCATATGGCTATACTAATTTGAAATCCCACTAACAGTGGACAAGTTCCCCCCCACTCCCCGCCAACATCTTCACCAGAACTTTTTTCTAACAATGACCATTTTAACTAGAGTGATTTGGTTTCCTTTTATGCTTTTCTTTGATCAGGTGACTATAGGAATTTTTTAAACAAATCTTATTGTTTTACATTTGTTTACTTTTATATAATAAAGTCTTTTTTAATCTATGTATCCCCTTGTTCAAACTCCCTTCCCCCTCCTCACCCCTCCAGGTCAGCCTTCAGCCTCCCTCCTTCTCCTTTCCCCAATCCCCTCCCCAAATAGGGCAAGAGGTCCTAAGGTGGATCAGCTCAGCATAATTTCCAGGCAAGTTCGATTTCCCTATCCTAATAAAAAGACTGGGTTAGGTGTTCCACTGGAGGGAATAGGCTCCAAGGTGCCAGTCCATGCATAGAAACACAGATCCCTCCCCTTTAGGCTCCACATACTGCCAATGTCAGTGGACAGTTGCCTATCCTTGGAGGGCCTAGTTCCTTTTCCTGATGCTTCCCAAGTGGCTGTTCTTCATTCAATGAGCTTCCCAGAGCTCCAGGCAGCCATCACTGTGAGAATTTTCCTCATAGTCCCTATCCCCTTGCTCATATAGACTTTGCTCCCCTGCTATCAGCTGGACCAGAGACTCAGCCAAGTGCTCAACCATGTATCCCTGCCTCTACTTCTATTCATTGTTGGATGTAAGTTCTATGATGATATTTAGGGTGGTTATTCATTTGATTATAGGAGAAGTCCTGTTTAGGCAACACCTTCACTATTGGTTGGAGACCTAGCCAGAGATATCCTGTGAGATCTTGGAGGTGTCCCTAGCACCCAGTCTTTTTCAAACCCCACATTGACTTCTTCTATTAAGATCTCCATCTAATTATGTATATGCATCTGTATCTGCAAGTGTTTTTGTGCATGTGTGTGGAGGTCAAAAGAGGGCATTGTATCCTCCAAAGCTGAGATTACAAGTATTTGTGAGCCACCTGATATAGGTTCTGAGAACAAGACTTAGGTCCTCTATAAGAGCAGTAAGAGCTGTTAACTGCTGACCCATCTTTCCTGTTCCAAGAATTTTACTGTTCATTTTCTGGCCACTTGTATGTTCTTCTTCAGAAAAGTGTTTATCTATGTACTCTAATAATTTTTAAATTAGATTATTAGGGGTTTCCTACTGCTGACTTTCAGAAATTACTTATACATTTTCAATGTACAGTGACATAGTATGAAGATATGTCTTCTTCTATCATAGGTTACATTTTTCTTCTATTATTTTCTTTGCTGTTCATGCAAAACTACATGGTCATTCTATTGCTGCCTTTTTTCCCAGAAAGTTCCACAGTGATTTCCATAATGAATGCACTAATTTACATTCTAACCAAAAATGTTTCAACCCCACCCCAATCATTGCCACTATTTTTCTTTGTTTTCTTGATCAATATTCTTAATGGGGAGAGAGATGGAATCTCAGTGTATCTTTGATTTTCATTTCTTAGATGGATAAGATTGTTAAACGTTTCTTTTTTGTACATTTATTGGTAATTTGTATTTATCTATTTGAAAAGTATTAATTTGCTTACTGTTACTTGTTTAGGTCTTGATATTATACATGTGTTTATGTGGGTATGTATTATATATACATAATATGAGTATTTATGCACTATATATTATAATACATACTATATATATTAGTTTCTTGTATATTTTGAATCATAGTCATTCTTCAAAAGAATAGCTGGCAAAGATCTTCTTTGGCTATTTTTTTGTGTTTACTTTTTTCAGATAGGATTTTTCTGTGAACCTAAGAATAGATTTGAAGCTCTGATCTTCTTGCATTAGCCTCTTTAATGCTAGGATTACAAACATGGTTGGTTTACATGTGCAAACTTATGGCATTATGCCTAGCTCCTTAGGCTGTTTTTATTATTACAGCTTTGTAATACAATTTAAAATCTAGTCTATCATGCTTTATTTTGGATATTCAAGACTGGCTTATATAACATTGGCCCTTTTTGGTGCTATATAAAATTTAGATATATTTTTACATTTTAATGAAAAAATGATCTTCTAATTTTGGTAGAGATCACAGTAGATCTAAAGGCTGGTCTTAATAGCAGAGAGATCTGGAAATGTTGTTTCTTCTGATCCCTGAGCACAAGTTGCATTTCCATTTACTTGTGGCGTTTTCAATTTTTTGGTCAAGGTTTTATAGTTTTTAGTACAATTTTTAGGTCTTTTACTTTCTTAGTTAATTTATTTCTAAATACTTTGTTCATTTCATGTTATCACAAATAAGACCTCTTAATTTTGTGGAGGGAAGTTCATGGTTAATGGATGGAAATGGTGCTTATTTTTATAAAGGTTTATTGTTGTTACTTTGATGTATATATGAGTGTATGTCTATATGTGCATATGTGTGTGTGAACACAGAGGATTGAGGAGGCCACAAGAGGGCATGATAAACAAAATGGAGAGTGAAAATAACTACAACTCACTATATAAATTCATAAAACTGTCATTTAAAGCACATCAGTTGCATTGGGCTAGAGAGATGGCTCAACAGTTAAGAGTGATTACAGCTCTTTATAGCTCTTCCAGAGGACCTGAGTTTGGTACCTAGCACCCATGCCAGGTTGTTCATGACCTGGCCTGATGTCACTCACCATTCCCCTTCTTTGTTTCCATATCTCTTACACTAGAACTTTCTTCTCTATAACAGCTTTCCCATAGTCATGTATTAATTTCATGTGTATCCCACTGAGTTTAATAAGAGTTACTTGCCCAAATTGGGTGGAAAGCTTTTTTTAGTGGAACAAAAGAAACTTATCAGTGGTTAGCCTGATGAAGAAATTAACATCCTCCTGCAAAGAATTATTCATTGGCAAGGGTCCCTTTGGGAAGGATGAGACCTCATGGTCTCCTTCCCCATTGAGGATAAAATAAATATTAATGATCTAAATCCTGTGAAGGTCTTATAAACTTAGCTACAGTGTATAAATAACAATGAGTTCCTTCTATTCTGTGATTGTGTTCTTCCCTAAATTATTTTCTTTGCTGTACCAAAACTCTGGTTTGGCACAATCCTGTTTGTCTAATTTTGCTTGTGATTCTTGTCTTTGAGGGTCCTATCTAGAAAATCCTTGTTCAGTGTCTTGGAGCATTTAACCCATTTCCTTATTATTATCCATTTCATATTTAAGCCTTTAGTTCATTTTGAGTTCTTTTTTATATATAATAAAAGATTGCGATCTAGTCTTCTGAGGTTAGGTATATACATTTCTCAGCATTGTTTATTCAACTGAAAGTCCTGCTGCCAGTGCATTATTTAAATCTGTTGTAGGCTTTCTCATTTGTACTGGTGCATGACTTTAGCTAATTTGTAGAGCTGTACAACTGTCACCTGTAGGTAGTTTGTGTCCCATTCTCTCCTTCTGGGAATCCAAATACTTGTATGTGAAATGTGGTAATCTTATTTGCTTGAGGTAGTAAGATAAGAGATAAACAAATTATTGCCTGAATGTCTAATCTGATGTGGTTTTGCAGGATTTCTTTGCTAAAATTGTTTTTTCAATTTTAAAAGAGTGTAAAAACAAAACAAAAGATGCAAACAGAAGAAATATACAGCAGAGATTCATGTGGACTACAAAACCTGAAATACTAATTCTTCAGTCCTTCACAAAGAAGCCTACTTTTCTCTTTTAGAAATTGAAA
The DNA here is from genome assembly GCA_004025045.1 of Sigmodon hispidus. Lineage (NCBI taxonomy): Eukaryota > Metazoa > Chordata > Mammalia > Rodentia > Cricetidae > Sigmodon > Sigmodon hispidus. The sequence continues at coordinate 10,360 of PVIH01015508.1, read as the reverse complement.
TTTGGGCTGATATAGAGCGCAGAATAGGAAGAGGGAATTTTGTGGAGAGAACCAAAAGTATCCCTTTATGAACTCTCTCTTCCTTCATGATCTTCTGAGTAGTAGAAAGGTGTTCAAAAGTGACTGTGATAGTTTGAATGTAATTGTCCCCCATAATCTCGAGGAGTGGCACTATTTGGAAATATGACTTTGTTGAACTTGATATGGCTGTTTTGGAGAAAGTGTGCCACTGTAGGGGCATGCTTTGAGGTTTCCTATTGCCTGCAATATGTAGGACTCTCAGCTATGTCTGCCTGCATGCCACCATGCTCCCCACCATGATGACAACAAACTGAACTTTTGAAACTGTAAGAAATCCACCCCAATTAAATGTTTTTGTTATAAGTGTTATCATGGTCATAGTACCTCTTCATAGCAACTAAGACAGTGACTCCTAATAGTTTGGTTTTCTTTTTTTAAAGGCTAAAGCTCCTTCAATCTTCTGATCACCTTTGCTTGTATTCAGTTCTTTCTTTTTTTTAAATGCTGAAAAGTTAACAATAACTATAAAGAAGATAAAAATCATAAGCATGACTTATCAAGGGTGATAATGCAAAATAAGATTGCTACACATATATTTACTTTGTGTTCAGCTTTCCCTCTGAATTTTTTTTTCCATCCCTGTATATCCTTATTCAAGGTCCCTTCCCCTTCCCAACACATCAGGTCATTTTTCTTCTCCGCAACTCCCCATCCCCTCCCTGGGCAGGGAGCAGTCAGTCCTATGGTCCCACTGACCCAATAATGCTTGGATCAGTCTCCACTCCTGGCCCTATTCAGTTCTTTCAAATGGTAATTATGATTATATATTTCTGAGGGTTTGTAATCATTACTATTCCAGAACTTGACAGTTCTTTTTTATTAAGTAGACTATACATTCATATACAAGGAGTGATAGAATAGAGAACTTCATGATCCTAGTTGGCTTGTTCTCCTGGGTATTGAATTTGTCTTTCTTGGGTTTTGTTGTTGCTGCTGCTGTCAACTTACTGATACAAACTAGAACTATCTGGGAAGGGGAAGCTCAATTGAGAAAATGCCTCCATTCAGATTTCAGGGCATTTTTTGATTTGATTAGTGGTTGGTATGAATGGACCAAGTCCATGAAAGGTAGTGCCATCACTGGACAGGTGTTAAATTAGATGAAAGCAGATGGAGTTAGCTGGGGAAGCAAAACCAGTAAATAACATTCCTCCATGGCTTCTGCTTCAGTTCCTGCCCCATAATCCTGCTTGAGTTCCTACCCTGAATTCCCTCAGTGATGGAGTGAAGCCCATGATATTTAAGATGAAATACATCATTTCCTCTCTAAATTGCTTTTGGTCATTTTGTTTGTCTCAACAATAGAAACATTAGCCAAGACACCTTACCTAATGGAGCATCAAGAAAACTATCAAATTCATAGGGAACAGGGTCACAACCAGACTGGATCTCAGAGGATATATATATGTCTTATAAAATTATTGAGAAGTGGGCATGCAAACTGATTAATTTATAAGATTAATAAGCTTCAAAATTTTTACAAGTTTTTTTTCCCTTGTGTGTGTTTGTTTGTGTGTGTGTGTGTGTGTGTGTGTGTGTGTGTGTGTGTGTGTGTGCTTGCTCTTTCAAGGAAGGGTTTCTCTGTGTTTCTGTGTTTCACTTGCTGCCTCAGAACTCATTCTGTAGACCAGTCTGACCACAAACTCAGAGATATGTCAGCCTTTGCCTTCTGAGTGCTTGGATAAAAGATGTAAACCACCACCAGGTGATTTTTACAGGTCTTATATTAATGGTTTTTTCCTAAATATGTCTCTCACATTATGCATTGGCTAATGTGATTAGACTTAAGATTTCAGAATTGTAGAGCTGAACATCAAAGCCAGGTTTCTTGTACCTCTGCTGAGAGCTGCCTTAAATGGAAAGACCTCTGCTTCAGAACTGAGCCACATCCTTTTTAAAGAAAAAGGTGAATGCTATCCAGGAATAAATGCTTGTGTTTGAAAGATATTCTAAGATCTGAGCAAAGCCCTGCTAGGTAAACTCTGGAAGCAGAAATCAGCCTAGACTGGATGCTAAGAAAGGGCAACAGACACTTCTCTGCTGCACTCTTTCGATTTAACAGGGGCTGCAGTGTTTTGTGACATTAAAGATCACAGAGGTAAGCCACTGGCAAAAAGCATTCTGCAGCAAGCATATTTAGGTATGGCAAATGCACTTTTAAAGATGTTTTCAAGATTGCTCTCATCTTCCTGTCAAATCAACTGAACATTTATTATTATAACACCAATCAAATGAAAATAAATATTCCCAACATAAGCAAGATTTTTAACCACCTCCCATAAGATATGAGCTGAATAACTATAGTTATCCTGAATTTCAGTCTGCCTATAATAATGCATCTACCTGAGTAGAAAAATACCTATTAAGTAATAACTTGTAGCCCTTATTTCATATTGTTCTAGTATAATTTTCCAGATAAATAAAGACTACATCTTAATATTTGTTCTCTAATTTTTATTACAAGGTACAAGGAAGTCGTTAGTCATATGAAGATTTACAACTTGAAAATAAAGTTTGCAGCTAAGGCAATTTATCACCCACAAGAATTTGAGAGAAGAATGCAAACTATTTTCATCTGTGTTAATTACTCTGCTATCTTCCTCTCGCTTCCATTTATGTGCTTGAAAGATTTGTTTGTCCAGAATCCCTTTCTGCTTTTTGAATCTACAAATAATATATCTTAGGGATGTCCAGGTCTAAGTCTCTCAAGTAAGAAATTCAAATACAAAAGAAAGTCTTTGATTAAAAAGAAAACATCTGATTCATGTTTTATGGGCAACGGAGATGGGATGCAATCATACTTCCTTGATTTGAAATAGCCTAAATGTATCCTAAGTAGGCTAGATGCCAAGAAAACTTTCTAACTCATTTCTGTCCAGAATATGGAAGATGAGGAGATTAAAGAAAAGAAGTCTGTGTCTTTTTAAATACCATATTTGAGAAATAAATGCTAAAACCATGTCTTTTGAAATTTTTTAACTTAAATAGAATGTAGGAGGAAGTCATAATTGCTTGAATCTTACATAAGCAAGAGGGAGGTCTTCTCATCAGGGCTATCTGTGAAATTTATGGAAAGCTCTGCAAATGAAAAAATGTTCTGTTTTTTCTTGCCATCAAAACATTCTTCCTAGTAATAACCTAATGCGTCTTTGTTTGTACTTCCAGAGGACAGGTGTGATAAGGGTAGCAGTGAAGGAAAATTGGCTCCTGATCCCACTAGTCACTATCAATACAAATAAAATTAGTTGACCAAAACACAGCCAGAGTGTCATCTTAAATTTGATTCTGCTCAATTTCTCACTGACTTACTTTCATTGTAAGAGCTCTGCAAGATGCTTCCCAGCCAGTTTCTTTGTATACAAAGTTTGAGGACAGCAGTAGAGATTGTTTCCTTGAGGTTCAGACAACCTCCCTCGTCCCTACTATAACATTGTTAGAGATGTTCTGCTAGGTGAACTCATTGATCTTCTCTCCTGATCATACTACAGGAAACAGAAGGAAGATTGTGAAACAGGCTGTTTCCTTCCAAGCTTCTTTAACTCGAAGAGACATAGCTGCTACCTGTGCTGTCCCTGTGTGATTGATGCCTAGAGATTGATCGAGGGGGCTAGTTATTGGTAACACATACACTAATTCAAAGTTCCACTAGTCCTCAAAGGAATACTTAGAGTTTTGTCATGAACTGTCAAAACTCCATTAGTACATTATCAGTGACAGCTAAACTCTCTACACTTGTGGTAGACATCCCCAAATATTCATCACCTACTGAGTCACTGATTCTTGAACATTACTCAAATGCCCTAATTTATACTGATCATTTTGGGCATATGATAAAACCCTAGTGTACTTAGGGAAGTACAGCTCTTTCTCCCTACCCATAGACATGCCTACTATGTAAATCATACTTGCATCTCAGGAGTTAAGAGACATCAGGCATCTATTTTCTCCTTACTTGAAAAGAACAACAAGTTTCTTTATTTTAAATCCAAACTATGTAGCTATGAAGCAACCATTCTTAATAAAAAGGATGTTGATGTAGACAGTTTTAATGATTGACTTTAGCTGAACAGCCTTCTGATATGTAGCAGTCATAGACAGACATTTAAAATTGTTGGAAATGAATAAACAAAATTTAGCATCATCTTGAAGCCATTAATGCACAAGAAATTTAGTAGTTCTTGGTTCTTATATAGTATTATTAATATATAAAGCTCTTAGTGCTTATTTCCTATCTCAACTATTTGCTATATTAAAAATTCCATATATATTATAAACCAGGCAGACATTGGAACTACAGTAGTAGATATTTTTGTTTATTTGGATTGCTTCACATATTACTCATGAATAAGATGAATCAACCCTCTAATATCTATTCTCATTTCTTGTGAATATCTTTCCTAGTTTTCTCACTAAGGTGGTTAATTCATTGGTTTATAGTGAAACAAAGCTGAATTAAAAATAAAGCAGGACTTAGTGACTGGATGCAAACAGAAAACCCATCCTCTTCCCTTCATTTGAAAAAATATTCAGTTTACGCTTTTAAGATTTCTGAGTCACATATTTTATATTGCTTTAAGTCAGATATATAAATAGAATACCTACTGTCACAATTTTTAAAACAACTTAATGGCTTCACAATAAGGAACTGGGATTAGAGTGCAAATAAATCATGTAACACACTCATGAAGCCAGAGGAGAAAATCCATACATATTAATGCAACAAAACAATTTTGATGCTTACATGTTGTATACACACATATACTGTGATATCACAGTATATGTTCACAATGAGTGAAAGGGTTGTGGGTTATAACTGAATTTTGTTTCTCAGTCAACAAGCATTAACATGTAGGTGAACACTTTGGGCTGTCATCAGCTGGTGTAACAAATCCAGGTCCCACACAACAAATCTTTGCTGCAGCTCTTACATGTGCTTATTATTGGCTGCTGGGCTGTTTGGTGGTCGGTTAGCTGTTCAGTTCTTGATTAGTTGTCTCGTCCTGGTTAAATGTCTGCTGAGATGTGGTCTGGTATTCTTCCCTGACTCAACCATGGGCACATTTATACCATGACAATATTCCAGATCTATCAAACCTTTGAGCCCCAATTCAAAGGTGTTATTCTGGGCCATTGTTGCTTCATATATATATATATATATATGAATATAAATATATATATATTTCATATATGGATATGTATAATGGGTTTTATTAGGACATTTTCATAAATTTTCATCATTGTGTTTTGCTCTTATTTGCTCCAAGGATCCTCTCTTGTCTCCCCTCCTGGTGCTTTTCCTCCACACAAATAGGTCTGTTTTCAAGTCATATATATACATATATATATATATATATCACATATCAGAGAAAAGATGTAACATATATATTTTTTTTCTTTACAGTATCTTGTTTCTTCTTTCTCCATATACTAGATCCCTCTCACTCCTAAAATAGCCCTGCTTTTACTTTCATGTCTGATGGATAATGAGATACACTCTTTGTAGGTGAAAAAAACATGAGATAGATTTTTGTGTAAATCAGTAGAACATTTTCATTTTCAAAAAATGAAAGCACATTTTCATTTTCAAAAAGGTAAGTGCCTATTAAACATCACATTTTTCCTTTCTCCTTCCTCTATCCCCAGACAACTGACATTCATTGCTTTCTTCATTTAGATACTTGATATGAGTGTAATTGAAATGTTTTTATCTGCTTGCTACTGGCTTATTTTATGTAGTGTAACAGCCTCAAAGTTCATACATACTATAGCATGTTTATTTTTTTTGAAAGCTTGATAATGTTCCATTGCATGTACGCACCATATTATCTTTACCTATTCACCTGTGAGTGGGCAGCCAAGCTGCCATTGGCTCTTAGCTCTTGTGAATCTCCCAAGGTATCCTTGAGCCCCTTTATTCATGCATTGTTGGATATATACCCAAAGGACATATTGCTTTATCATATAATGTGGTGGTTTCCATAGGAATGACACCCATAGACTCATATGTTTAAATGCTTGACCCATGGGGGGTGGCACTATTAAGAGGTGTGGCCTTGTTGGAGGAATTGTGTCACTGTGCGAGTGGGCTCTGAGGTCTCAGATGCTCAAGCTATGTCCAGGGTGGTATACAGGCCCCTTCTGTTGCCTGAAGATCAGCTCCTTCTCTAGTACCATGTCTGCCTGCATGCCGCCAGGTTCTACTATGATGATAATGACTGAACCTCTGAAACTATAAGCCAGCCCCAATTTAATGAGTTGCCATTATCATTGTGTTTTTTCACAGTAATAGAAACTCTGACAAAGACATATGGTAATTCTATTTTAACTTCTAATGGAATCTCTATATTGTTTTCCATGGTGGATATACCATTTTCATACCCAACAACAGTGCATCAGGATTCCCTATTTGACATATCTTTGCCAATACTGGTATTTCTTTCTCCTATGCAACTCTCACTCTTACTGTGTGTTTAGTGCTAGGAATCAAACCTGGGGCCTCATGTGTGCTCTGAGCCATTTTCAAGTTCCTACTTTATTTTTGATCAAATGTTATTGGACCATTAGTACCTGTCCTAATAAGACATTATCTTAGCAGTTTTGATTTGCATCTTACTAATAAGTTACTAATAAGTAATTATGTTGAGCATATGATTGTTGAAACATTTGAATATCTTCTCTGAAGAAATCTTTATTCAAGTTTGCCTCTATTTTGTTTGTATTATTTTAGTTCTGGTTGCTGTTTGGCTGTTTGGTTTTATAAAAAATATAAGTTAAGCTTATTCTTAGACAATTTCTTACATGTATACAATACATTCTGATCACTCTGTCCCCGATACCTTCTCTTATCTCCGTTCCAGCCCAATAAACCCCTGCCTCACATTTCCCCCTCCCAGATTCACATTCTTTTAAAGTGTTTTGTCACACACTGAGTTAATCATTGCCATCTGTGTGACCATCTATTTGTAATTATTTGTTGAAGTCTGTTGGGCTCCTTAGTGGGTAGACAATTGAAGACAGTGACTTCTGACAACCCAGAATCTATCTGCAAACAATAGTTTAGGCCCCAGAGTGAATGGAGATGGCCCATTCTGCACAGACCTAGTATACATAACTCTCTCTCTCTCTCTCTCTCTCTCTCTCTCTCTCTCTCTCTCTTTCTCTCTCTCTCTCCCTCTCTCCCTGTGTGTGTGTGTGTCTCTGTGTGTGTGATGACTACATTCAAACTGAAGAAGCTACTAAGGATAATAATAAATTAATAAATAAAAAAGTTGTTGTAATAGATAATGAACCAATCTAGCATGGCAATTGGTGGAGGTACTGTCCTTACTTTATGATTCAACAATTCAAGAACACTTGAAATGACACATACAAAAACAACACTGCTGTAAACCAAGGCCTCTTTACATTTTGTGGATTAATTAGCTTGAGTGATATAAAACAAGATAGCAGAGGATTAAAAGAATGACACAGAGATATGAAGTAGCAACAGTCTGTGACTTAATAATCAGGTGGGTTTTGTGATGATCTCATACACAATATCTTAGTCTGGGTATGGCAAATCATTGTCTTCTTAGGAATTTTGACACCTAGAAGGAAGCTTGATTTTGAAATTAATCTTTATGGTTTTTATCTGGTCACTTCAGATGAGGTAACTAGCTAAGCCACCAATAATTTTCTAATGTAGGTCTTGACATTTTTCCATAAGCATTTCAGGATGTGACTTTGTATAAAATAATGCTAAGTAAAGAAAATCTCAAAACAAAGTTTCAACTTGAAAACCTCCTGTCAAAAGTTTAAAGGCTACTGACTTTACTTTTCTATACACATGAGGTGGATTGCCCAAAGGTATGAATTGCTGACAGCACTAGCAAATTTGCTGAGTGAATTCCTGATCCTGGAAAAAAATAATAGTGCAGAACAGCACTGAAACGTCTTACCTGGGTTTGCATATTCTGACTGGGATTTTCTTAGATTAGTAGATACGGTTATCATGAGATTTAGGTAAGTGTCCATAATTCTTCTGAGGAAGCAAATGCAAACTGCACATGGAAGATATGAGACTGCAATATTAGGTTCAGTGTGAAAACCATACATTATAATACTTTATTCTTTTGAACTCTTTGCTTAGTCCTAGATAGTGTGTATTTCAAAGTCCCAGGCTTGGTCTTATTATTCTACAATCTCTTCCTATAAAGTACTGCCCTCACATTAATATCCACTCATTTCTGTGCTTCTCCCTTTCTTGTTCTAGCATTCCATTTCTTTCTTTATAATCTAATACCTTAGTGAAGTGATGTTTTGCATCACATTGTGTGGTTGACTTCTGATCTTTCTCCATTCCTCTTTCAACCTGATGAGCACCACTCTATGACTACCTTATTATCTTCCAGCTGTAAATTCTCTCATTTGCATTTTCTTCCAATAGTTTTCAGTGTATTGTTGTGTAGTCTCTATATTTTAGTTTGTCAAACTACTGTTCTATCACAGTATCTATCTACCTATAGTATTCATATTGCCAGACTCTTTGTCCTCCTGACTTAATTCCTCTGGGACAAGTCCATCTAATTATCCCGTCTTACCTCCTGCTTTTTGTTCCACAATGCTCATTGTCTCCCAAGATGAGTGCCCTATTTCCTGTCTAGAAAGATTACTGGTTTTATTTTAGCTACAAGTTCCTGGATTGCATTACTATGCAGTCATCCTCTTGTTCAGCCTCCCACTTCTAGTCACTTGTTATGGATCAAAGTATTCTATTAGCTTTTGTTGCTGCTTTAACCAGTTTCTCCCTCAATTTCAGAATAGATCAAGCAATATACCCCTTTGGAAGATTTTTTTCTGTCTATTGTTGCAAAGCAAAAATGAGTAAATGTAAATAATCTATCATTCTATCAATATTCCCAATTTTCCCCGGAAGATCAGGATTCTTTTTTGCATTTCATTAATTCAATCTGTCATATGTTTATCTAGCACATTTTCACATTCAAAGCATTTAAGAAACTAATTAATCCTTGGAGTAACTTCTGATATGCACCAAGACTCTAGTGACAATTGACATTAAGGCTGGGAGCAAAGCCCAAGAATTTTCTGTTTCTCCATAACACTGTTCAAAGGTCCATTTTCATCATTCTGTCTCTGCAGCACTGAAATAGATAGAATTGCAAATAAAATCCTTGGATTTAGTTTACAAGGAACTAGCCAGAAAATGTGTGACCTTCCTGCTAGCCCAGATTTCTCATTTAGACTCATGTTCACCTTCTGTGAATTGTACTGTGGGAGGTGGAAGGCAAACCACAGAACATGATTAATGCACGTTATATGCTCCTTTTTCACTTTCACCCATAGAGACAGATTTATTTACCCAAATATGTCATTACAGAAAGACATTTCCAAGAATGCAGTAAGAAGATTGTGTATACAGGTGTGTTTATGTGTGGAAAGTAGGAGAAAAGCTGGTGGAAGAAGTATGTAAGTTGCAGAATTATTTTATGATTGTCTATTAGACTACATTAGTAAAAAATAAGCAATGATCTAAACTCTTTGCAAGAACCTCTTTTAAATGTTTTAAAAACATTGAAAATATGTTCTTCTCAGCTCGACAACACACATGCTATATGAAGCCATTTGGGACTGATAGTTTGGCTATTATATAAGGAAATAAGTTATTGTGTACCAAATCACTGTTTTATCTGGCTGTTATTATTGTACTGAGCAGTAAGAAAGACCTTTTATGTAATGAGGAAAAATTACTAGCAATTAAATGACTTTCTTCTTTTTTTTCAGTTCAAATGCAATTGGTAATTGTTTGACCATTACCTCCAAATTATGAAAGTTCTGTTTTCTTTAATAAGTAAAAATTGCACTTACAATGGCACTCTGACAAAGCCAGCCTAGTCAACATTTTGTTATTGAATTACTTATTCAATTACTTATTATACCACAAACTGCATACTGGAGACACTGTTATTTTGATGGCATTGCCTTACTGTGATACAGAGGCTTGTCCATTGTCATTTGGTACAGTTGTTTTAAAAAGTCTTTGTAGGCTCTCTGTGGCGTCCCAGCGCACTCTGGAGCAGGAGCAGCTGAACTCTGCACCTGGCCACACACACAGCTCCTGCTGCTGAGGGAATCTGCAAGGATCCCTACTGTGACCCCGAACTGAGTGAACTGAGCAAACCAACTGCAGGGGTCTGTGAGGGGCGGATTCGAACCCTGACCAGAGGGACCGGTGCTCTCTGTGGCGTCCCAGCGCACTCTGGAGCAGGAGCAGCTGAACTCT
>PVIH01015507.1:0-49276 GCA_004025045.1 Sigmodon hispidus | reverse complement strand
CCTGGCTCCAGCAGGTGTGATGGAGAGGGCTCTGGCACTCACACCCGGATACCTGGCTCCAGCAGGTGTGATGGAGAGGGCTCTGGCACTCACACCCGGATACCTGGCTCTAGCAGGTGTGATGGAGAGGGCTCTGGCGCTCACACCCGGATACCTGGCTCCAGCAGGTGTGATGGAGAGGGCTCTGGCACTCACACCTGGATACCTGGCTCCAGCAGGTGTGATGGAGAGGGCTCTGGCACTCACACCCGGATACCTGGCTCCAGCAGGTGTGATGGAGAGGGCTCTGGCACTCACACCTGGATACCTGGCTCCAGCAGGTGTGATGGAGAGGGCTCTGGCACTCACACCTGGATACCTGGCTCCAGCAGGTGTGATGGAGAGGGCTCTGGCACTCACACCTGGATACCTGGCTCCAGCAGGTGTGATGGAGAGGGCTCTGGCACTCACACCTGGATACCTGGCTCCAGCAGGTGTGATGGAGAGGGCTCTGGCGTTCACACCTGGATACCTGGCTCCAGCAGGTGTGATGGAGAGGGCTCTGGCGCTCACACCTGGATACCTGGCTCCAGTGAACTGGAAACCGTGCTTCCTCCTCCCATTCATCTCCACTCCTAAGATCACTCAGCCCCCCATTGCCTCCCCAGGGATTACCATGTGAGGATGGGCCAAGCGAGACCGGAACTACACCACTCACCACAGTGCACTGGTGCTTGCCATTGACACATTTTCAGAAGGCCTCATGACATCAACTAACCCAGGAGCTACCATTCTGAGTGAATAAAGGAGCCTCAATTCTTGCCTGTAGCACACATGGCCCCAGCATCAGGTCAGAGGCCCTCCCATCCCAGCTCAATAGGAAAGGTGACAGGTCCTGGCAGGTCCAGCTGGAGCAGCAGAGAACATACTCTGAACACAGGAAAATGGAAACGTACAAACTTCCAAAGGCCAGCACACAAACTCACAGGGCTCCTGACGTGGCTGAACTACAGAGGCCATAGGGCCTGGGGGACTCTGAGCTAAGAGGGAGGAGCTGGGGTTGAGTCTGAAGAGCAACAGAGCTATGGACTACCTACAGGGTCATAGGTCAGAGAGCGGCGCTGCGCATCAGGCCCGGCTCCCTTTGCCTGGGCAGATATTTCCCTAGACCTCAGAGGAAATGAGGTCATGTCCAATTCTATGACTTTAGGCCAAGGAGCTCTGGTGTCCATCCTTCTACCAGACGGTCTCCTCAAACTCCTGACAGGACAGTCTGCAGGGAGGACAAGGTTGCACGTCTATGCTTTGTAATCTGCAGACTCATAGAGGTCACTTGGCACTTAAAATGTGGTCAATGTTTCTGAAGAACTGAATTTTGAATTCCATTTGGTTTCATGTGACTACCACCCTGACACAGCACACTCTGGAGTATGGAGCATCATATAAAGAAAGGATCGGGACTTTCTGGGGAAAGTCAGGAAACAGTTTAGGCCTCAAAGACTATCTAGTCTATAAGTTGCTATAGCAATTTAAAGACAGCCATAGAGATGGGTGTAGTTGGGGTTAGAGAGATGACTCCGTGGTGAAGAGAAGCCCTGAGTTTGATTCCCAACAGCCATGTCGGAGCATTCACAGCTGTATTTAACTCCAGCTCCATGGGACCCTCTAGCCCCTGCGGATACCTGCATTCACATGTTCATACCCACAAGCAGACATACAGACCTACACGTAACTAAAAATAATAAAAATATTTTTTAAGAAATGGGTGTGACTGTCTACCAAATTAATTTTATTTATAAAAGCAAGCAGAGGACCAAATTTTGTCATCTGGCTACAGTTTGCCAATTCCTGACAAAGTACAAGGTTGGGAGTTCAAGCCTCAGGATTACTGACTACCAGCTGGATGACCCTTCTTATTCTGCTAAACCTTAAAGTCTTTACATTTTTAGAGGTGTCAATACAGCTCAATGAAAAAGCACAGGCTGTCACATGGGTCCAACACACACACACACACACACACACACACACATGCGCGCGCTAGAGAAAAACAGCACTCCCAAGATGGTTAGAGGGAATAAAAGAGAAGAAGAGAAGACTGCAACACATTTCACATCATGCCCGCCCTCCCTATCCCCTATCAGTCTGTAAGTGCTGGTGCTTTACCAGGTCATGTTCATGCGAGACAAGCACTGAAGAGTCCTTTTGGACTAAAGGACCAATTCCTTGTGGCATTCATGGAAGCAGGAGAGTCCTGGGGGATCTGACTCACACCATCCTATATATCTATCTACTGTGAATTCCCAGGCTACAGATGGGAAAGCCCACCCAGAGAAGTGCAACCAGTGCTCCAGGTCAAATGCACTCAAGCCCCTGGCTCTTGGTTCTCTGCCAGGCTCTCTTGCTCTCATGTCACTCCAGCTAGGAGCAGCCCTACCAAAGTACTGCCTGAGCAACTGTATCATTTATACTGCATCAGACTTCAGTGGAAGAAAACACACGGACACACAGACTCAGGGATCAAGAGATGCCCCAGTGTTTAAGAGCATTTACAGTTCTTGTCGATGATGGGGCTTCAGTTCCCAACTCCTATTCTGGCAGTTCACAACCATGGGTAACTCCAGATCGAGAACTTCTTCTTCTTCTTCCAGCCTCCACAGATACCAGGCACATGTGTGGTACACATATAAATACACAGGCAAACACTAATACACATAAAATAAAATAAAAACAAGTTTTTGAAAAGAAAAAGCCAGTAACATCTTAAGGGTTCTAAGATGTCAAGTACCCCTATGTACTGTTCAGGCATCATCATACCATCAACCATAACCCCAAGATCAACCCTCCAGATGATCTTCTACCATGAAAGATCACAGGGTCACATGACCTTTGGTATACCGGAGAACCAAGTGAATTCAGGACCACAGCACCAGCTTCCCCTGAGGCCTCCAAAATGGAAAATTATTGCCCTGTCCCTGGCCACTGCTCTCTGTAATGCCTTCCAGAATCACACAAATCTCTACAGTAGAGTTAGACCAGCTCCAACATGAACTGAGTGAAAAATGTATTTCATACTCTGCTTTATGTCCCACCCAGGCACAAAGGGTCACTGAGTGTCTCTTCTCCTCTCCTGGTCTGTCTACCATGGTTATCAGCAACCAAAGAAAAGGTCACTAAGAAAGACCACCCTCTTCTCCAGAGCCACAAATCACAGCCAGCTAGCTATGAGCCAACCCTGACACCAGCAGCAACCTCGAAAAGCTGAACAAAAGCCAGTCAGGGAGCAGAAAGTGGGCTCAACTTTCTCCTCAGCTCCAGCACACACTGAAAACTAAGCCCTCTGTCTTCAGGGGTCCATGAAGCCCAGTAGTGCTAATATTTATTACCCACCTTCAGTTCCCCTAGAAACTGGACAGGCGGCACTGTGTTTGGCTGTTCTCTCCCAAATACGGAGGAAGAAGTGGGTTGGGTCAGGCATGTCACATTGGTTCAAAGCCCAGCAGGAAGCTACCAGGCCAGGAAGCTCTCTGCAGAGGAAGAGAGCAGACTGCTGGCCATGAACTTACGTAGCAGAATGAGAATCATGCCACAAAACTGCAAACTTTTTCTACAACGCACAAGGCTATGCCTAAAATTCACACAACCTAAAAGAAGAAAAAGTGCTTCTCCAAGGCAAGCTACACCCCATTCAGCTGTGGCCTACCACGCTGAGTAGCCTGGCCTTCAGATCACACAGGGTCTCACCTCCTATTACTGGCCATGCCACCCTTTCAGTGCAGTGGACAGCTCACCTTTGAGCCAATGGAGGCTCAGCCAGGCTCAATCTGTCTTCTCTCTCTTTGAATGGGTCAAGGCCTTTGCCAGTCTTCCTAGAACTAAGACCAACAGGAGGTTCACTACCCCATCTCACCTCCGTAGTCAGTGATAATGAGCAAACCCTCCAGGGCTTGAAGAGATACCCAAAGGGCCAAGCTGGGCTACTGTTTCGCTGCCTCCTCACAGGTTCTTTATTTTTCTTCCTTCTCCTCCTCTGGGCCGGAGTCACATGCTACACAGACAACTGGGCTGGCATCTGAGGGCCATGAGGCTCAGAAGGGCCAGCAGCCAGCAGTCAGGTGACCTGGGCAGGCCACTTCCCAGGGCCTGTGTCAGCAACTCCCTGGCCCTTGGAGAACATGCTTCAACAGAGCCCAAGGGGCACTGAAGCTCCTTTTCAATCACATCAACACGATGAGATGCTTCCCCCCTTGGTGGTGGGGGGAAGAGGTTGTTTTACAGTGACTCAGACTTCTTTAATTCATGCCAAGCTGGAACACACTGATACAGTACAGGTACACGTGAGATGTGAGCTGCTCCTACAGGTCCCAGGTGGCCCACTGATGCTCACTGTGACTAAAATAAACTAGATCATGTTGCTCTGTCATACATGCAGTGTAGAGATAGCCTGTTCCAAGGTCAAAAGGGCAGGACTCAGTCAGTATCACCAAGAAGATGGCACCTAGGCTTTGGCTTGCATTCCAGAGTCACACAGATATCCACAGAGGCAGGCCCCACTCCAGTGTAAACTGGGTCTCACTCATCAGTCTAACCACCTGTTGTTTATCACCGGCCCTAACCTGCCCCTTGCCTTCTCAGGTTCACGAGGCCCCAGACACAGAGCCTTCAAACCTGCAAGCAAAGTCCAGACCCCTTCACTTGGTACTCCCAAGTCACCCTGGTCTTGACCAGCTTAGATTCTCCCATCAACCCATTTCTCAGCCTGATGCTCAGGGGCCCGCGTGTCTGAGGGATGGTTTCTTGCTCCTGGGCCTTCTTCACAGACAACTGTTCTCTGGCCCGACAGGCTCCCCGTCTTCGTCTGTCCACACCCCTGCTCATCCCTAAGATTCAAGTCAAATGTCACCTCCTCCAAGAAGGTGGTCTGGTCTCTACCCTTCAGCTGGATCTAAGTGACCTTGTTATGACTTCCACAGGTTGATGTAACTCATGTGTGCCTGTTACACATATCTCTACTACATTAATCACACTGTGTGGCATTCATGGAAACTTCATAAACAACTGCAGTTTGACTACCATAACCCTAACCCCAGTGCTGTCAAGCTGGGATCTAATTTTTTTTTCATCTCTCAGCTCTTTGGGGCCTAACAGTGTCAGACAGGTACTTGCTACATCTAACAAACTCAATGGAGCCTTTATACTACGGCAGACTCTATGCATCTACAAAATCAGGGATAGGCTGGGAGAGTGAAGACAGATGACTAAGGCTAGCCCTAAGGGTAAAGGGGTGCCACAGCATGGAATGTGAGCCCCTCCCAGAATCCCATAAAAAAGTTCTCCTATCTTAAGGGATGTCCCCCAAACTGCTCAAAGTATAGCAGGAAATTTCAGATGTCCACTTGAATGGGTATGGTATTATATCACCTATAATTCTAGTATCTTCCTGCAGGCCGAGACAGGAAGACTGCAGAGTCAGCCTCAGCTACATAGTGAGTTTGAAGCCAGCCCAGGAAAATGGCTTCGCAAAACAAACAAATAAATGAAAAAAAATCAAACAGCTGTCTACTCCACCCTCCCTGCAGAGAGCTGAGCTGTGGCTGATAGTAGTGTAATTTCCTGGGACAGGGATCAGAAGTGCTAGAAATAAACCAGGCAGCGGTGGCCCAGACCTTTAATCCCAGCTCGGGAGGCAGAGACAGGCAGATGTCTGTAAGTTTGAGGCCAGCCTGGTCTACAGAACAAGTAGGCTACAGAGAGACCCTGCCTTAATAGGCAGGCCAGGGCCAGTGACATGGCCCAGCCTGAGCTCCATGCCCAGAACACACAAAAAAGTAAAAGAAGAGAACCAATTCCATGAAGTTGCCCTCTGACTTCTACATGTGCAGGCAACACACACATACACACACATACACACACACACATACACACACACACTCATACACACACACACACATATACACACACACATACACACACACATACACACACACACATACACACACACACACACACACACACACACACACTCTCATACTCACATGCACACATACACCAAAAGCAAATAAAAACTATGAACAGTTCCTGAGGAACAATATCCTAAATTGACCTATGACCTCCACATGCATATGCACATGCACACATGTGGACCCACACATGCACACATTGGGCAGCCTGAATCAGCAGCGGCAGCTTAAGAATACAGTCTCTGCCCTGCAGCATTGGATCGAGGGCTCGTGAGCTTAGGTGAACTCTTGCTCCTTGAAAAGACTGTGGTCATGTTGGGTTCAGGTGGTGGGGTGAACCACACAACGTGCAGGGAGAAGGTGCCAACCAGTCCTTGGAGACCGTGCCCCCACCAAAGAGAAGCACCTATCAATGACATCAGTGCACACTCTCACACCAAACCTGACAAGTGATAAACAGGCCCCTCACTCTCTGCCCAGAGGAGCACACAACCAAGGTTTCTAGAGAATCCACTCACAGGGGTCAGGCAGAGAGGAGCCAAGACCCTAAGGCCATATTATCATCGTATATACATACATTTAATTTTCTAGGGGCCCAGAAATAACTTTCAGTAAATAAAGATTTAGTTTCTTTTTTTTTTTTATAAAAAATTTATTTATTTATTATGTATACAGTATACAGAAGAGGTCACCAGATGTCATCATAGATGGCTATGAACCACCATGTGGCTGCTGGGAATTGAACTCTGGATCTCTGGAAGAACAGTCAGTGCTCAACCTCTGAGCCATCTCTCCAGCCCCAAGATTTAGTTGTTTTTTTTTTTTTTTAATAGATTTTTATTAATAGTTTTTTTTTTACTTTATTTATTTATTTATTTGTTTATTTATTTGCCTTGGTGTTTGCCTGGAACTGGAACTACAGACAGTTGTTAGCTGCCATGTGGGTGCTGGGAATCGAACCCGGGTCCTCTGGAAGAGCAGACGGTGCTCTTAACCGCTGAGCCATCTCTCCAGCCCCCAAGATTTAGTTTCTTAAAGAGAGTGCTTAAAAGATTTTTTACTACTTTTAACTCTTGTTTAAAACACACACTACACGACCTTGGAACGTCCTGCCCTTGCTGGGGAGGAGATAAGGAGATGGAGAGAAGAGAGTGACTGGGAGGGATAGGAGGGAAAAGGGAGTTTGAACAAGGGGATACATGGATAAAAAATGAGACCTTATTCAAAAATAAATAAAAGATAAAAAAAAAACACACTACAAACTAAATTATAGTGCATAGTTTCAACTCCTGTTCCTGAAAAAGCCCTAAGCCCTAGGCACAGAATGTAAAGGCCTATGGAGAAGAGCTCAGCTCATGGCCTCCTGCTTTGCCCTGTGTCCTGTCCTCTGACTGTACTCCCAATGACACATTTGCCACTAACAGCCACTGGGCTCTACATGTACCAACCCACAGGGTGAAGGTTATCGCATTCTAGATGAGGAAGTCAAGAAGGCAGAGTGACCCACTCCAGGACTCACAGTCAGCAGACAGCAGACCTTGGATCTGAACTTGGCACCCATCCCACAGATGATCTTTGCCTCAAATGATATGGGAATGATTTCATCTATAATTTGCTCTAAGTTCCTCTGTGATGCTGAACATCCCAGCTCTTCCTACTCCTATAAAGAAGACTCTGGTACACTACCCTGGACCATGACAGAACCTCTGTCTACCGGTCATCTCTTATTTTACATCTCTTCATGTGGGAACAATCCTCCACTCCCTCCCCACCCCCATTTGCCAGGAGTTTCACAAACAGACTCGACTCATCCTCCTAAAATCACAGGAGTCAAGCAAGCAAGCTGTGGAGTCTGAGGCCCAGAGACAGTAGCAAACAAATGCCCAGCTAGGAAACAGTACAGTGCCCACTACCTTACAACCCGGAAAGTCACATGACCGCTGGAGGGACTTCAGAAAGGCACAGTCCCTAGAATTATGCCAGAAGGACTACCGGCATTCCCTACATTGTTTAAAGACATAGAATTGCAGACATACACCCCACCCACTGGCTCTAGGAGACAGACTTCCTCTCTTACTCAGAGGATGGCTAGCAGCAAGAGACATTAGCTTTTACCTCTAAATATGCATAAAGACTGGTTCCCATCAGCCCAGGGAAAACTTTCTCCAGTCCCAGGCCCTTGGCCAATGTGAATGCCAGAACAGGCAAGGCCTCGTCCATCTGGGCTCTTTCTGGCAGGGCACTTTGTACTTCAGCCTGGGAGGGAAGGTGTCCTCCATAGGACAAGGTAATCAGAGCAGATAACAGTAACTTACCACATGGCCACCCAAGGCCCCTCCATGTAGGAATGCACACCACTATAAAGCAGAAAGCCCAATTCCCTTGCACTGATGGGGAAGCTATGCCTTGGTAGAAGTACAGGACTGAGATCCAAATCCCACCTGCCCTCTCAAGAGGGCAAGAGATTCCTCTAAACAACATGGGGCCAATCTGCTGAGCAGCAAGTGATAATGAAGTAAGATGCCCACCTTCAAGCTGGACATTCAGCAGGGCCCTGTCAATGTCTGCAGGATAAAAGTGGAAAAACCTGTCCTAGAGAATTCCTCTCTCCCTGCCCTATACTAGGCCCAAACTACCTTACTCACTGCCACACAGACTTGGGGCCAAGAGGTCAACACCTTTTCCTGGAAGTCCATCTTCCTCAGGCTTCTGGCCTTTCCATCCAGACCCATCTCCAAGTCAGGGATGCTCACTCGAGGCCTGAGTGAGCACACTGAACCACCCACCCTTCTGCTGAGCTAAGGGTACACCAGCAGGGAAGCACACTATGGCAGGCACTGTCACTCAAGAGGAAGTGAAGATGCTGATTGGTCAAGAGCAGCTAAATCTGCTGATTCAGTCAACCCACTGACCTGTGTGAAAGCAGATGGCTGAGGCTGGGATGAGACCACAGCAGTAAGGTGAAGATTCCAGAGGTACAGGTTTATCCTCTGGGGCTTTGCACATGATCACAGGCGTCACCTTACCTCTGAGAGCTGAACCTCTCTCCCAAAAGTCTGAACTGCGAGGTGAGAGGAGCTCTGTCTCATTTGCCAAGGCCACCGAGCAAGTCTACACACCGTCATCCTCAGGACAGTAGCGGAAGATGGCTCTGAGCTGTAAGCTACAACCAGGTCTGACCCTCATTTTCACGGGAAGATTACCAAGATGTGCCCTGGACCCAAACTGCATCTTGCTCCCCTTGAACCTGAGGGGAGCATCAGGTACTACACCTCCAAAAAGTGCAGAGAAAGCCTGCTTAAGAACCACCCTGAAACCATAGCCTGGGGAGCCTCGTACCCTCCCTAACTCTGAGGAAGTTACCTCCGAGATCTGAGGAACCCTGAGCAGGGACTGGGTGCCCACAAAAGAAACAAGAACTACCTGAGTGACGTCCACATCGGGCACCTAGCCCAGAGGTGGGTATCTTTCAGATCCTTCTTCAGAGACAAGGCAGCAGTGGAAAATTCCAAAGGCTTCGCTCCACTCCTACACAAGAAGGCTCCTAAACCCCAGCTAAAGAGATCAAAGTATGGTGGGCTCTGCCCAGGCCCCTGGTCTCCAACGTCAAACAGAATCAACTCAGGAACATTAGCAACACCAGTGCTTGAGTTCCTATCCCTTCCCTCAACCGTAGCCATCGTGACACAATCAGGCCTGAGTCCAGGCAACTGGATCTTTTAAAACCTCTACAGTAAGTAACTCACAGCCATGCATGAGCTCTGCCATCTAGAAACTCAGCACACAGGGAGCTAGCCCTCCCCCACAAACTCTTTAGAGAAGGAAAGGTCGGAGACCTAGGCATGCAAGCCTTGCTGAAGGCCACACCCCTCAGCACTTCCACACTGAGACTAGCCAGCACAGAGCCATCTGTCTGGGGATGAGAAGTCTCTGCCCAGCTCTGGCAGGGGCAGACCTAGTCCCCTGTGCTGGAAGATGTGCAATTGGGTTCTCTGATTACTTCAGACATGTAAACAAAATATGATACTGTACAAACCTGGGGTGGTAAGTACCACAACGTAATTTACTTTGAGACATCTGAATTACAAATGCAAAAAGTAAAAGGCTAGATGTAAAAAAGAGAAAAGAAAGAAAGAAAAGAAACCCGGCATGCCTTTGGAAACCCTTTTAACAATCTCTTGAGTGGAAAAAATGGAATCTGAATAAATGGTGAGGCAGGAGCTGCCAAATTTACTTCCTGTTTCCCGCAGAAGGTCACTGGGAATAATTACATTTTCTTGTGAATCTGTCTTTTGTAAAGTTCAAGCAAAACATCTCAGTCTTCCCAGCTAAGGCCCAGCCTTATGGGCTTGTAGAAGATACAACTCAAGAGTTCAATTAAAGAAAGAAAGGGAAAAACCGCCATAGGGAAGGGGGAGGGCCGGTTACAATTTGTAAGTTTTGCTGCTGTGTTAACAAGACTAAACAAAATTTATTATGTTTTGAGATAAAACAGAACTTAGTGCCTCTAAATTCTCTAGCCTGTATCATTTAGACTGATAGCATGGTGTAGGGAAAAGCAGGCTTTTCGGGCCTGCCAGACTCAGCTGGCACGACTGGCTCCCCTGCCTTCTAGCTGTGTGGCCTTGGACCAGGTACCTGGCCTCTCAGAGAGCCTCGAGTTCTTCAGTGTAAGTGCAGGCTGGCTGCTCACGAGGAGGCCAGGCTCAGGTAGTACCTTCCACAACCCGGCGGTGTAGTGAGAGTCTCACACCAGCATGTAGCTCCTTTGGGGTTACAGCCTTGGGGACAGCACTGAGAGAGAATCTGCTTCTTTGCATAATGGGAGAAGAAAAAGAGAAAGCTAGAGTCACACGTTAGCCTGCCACCCCATCCTGGGCTCACATGGGCTGTTTACCAACATGACTTTCTGTCACCGGCCTAAGAGTGATACAGTGGAAAAGCCCCTCAGGAGACTCACAAATGCCTCAGTGGTGCTCCTGTTTCCATGATCTGGCCACACTGCTCCCATCCCCCATGCGAAAGACAGCTTCCCCAGCAGTCCCCACAGCAGGAGAGAAAGACCGGTTAAAGGAGTGGGGTGCCCGTCACACTTCTCGGTAACCCCTGACGTGATGTGAAAGTCTACAAGGTGAACCCTTTGAAATGCAAAATCTTCCAGAGTCCTTCAAGTGTGTTTTTATTTTCTCAGCTCCTAAGGCTGCTTTCAAACCCATCCATCAGCATTTCCCTCTCAATCAATTGGCATTTAACAACTACCATGGGGGTGAGGGGGTGGGGGAGAATCAAGGACATCTCTATTTTTTTTCCCCCAGAAAAGCTCAGTATCACCATTCGATTGGGGGTGGGTGAGGGGACAACTTTGTCCTTGGCTCCAGCCCCCCAGCACCAACTCCAAAACCTCCTGAAGCCAAGTTTCTTCCATTTTATCAGCAAGGCATTTATTTCTGCTCAGAGCCTCAGAACATTTTCCTAGACAAGAATACAAGTTCCCTTTGACCCAGGTTCCTTAAAATTAAGACAGACACCATCAAAACCACAACTTCAAATGTACAAAGGCCGAACTCTCAGCCAAAACCATGTGCACTAGAGGTCTGTGTTAACTCAAAGGGGTTACCTGCAAACAGCGTTGTTTGGCAGAGAAAATTACTTCACCATATGAAGAACCCAAGGGAATGGAAATTGCTTTTGAATATAGACTTTTCAGTGGCATGGTCATTAATCATGTTAATGTAAACTGCACTAAAACAAAAATTTTCTAAGCAAGTCTCAGGGCACATCAGCATATTTAAGTCTCTGGATTTGTTTCCAAAGTTCACATCCCAGCAAGTAATGAAGCTACTGTTAATGGGGTCAGCTATTACTAAGCAGTGCCCCAACCCTGGAGAATAATAAAGGTGACTGTGGTGTATAGAAAAGGGGGGGGGGGAACTCTTTAAGAAGTAAAGCAGGAAACAAACAGAAATTATTCAGTAACAAAACAAAACAGAAATTAACCAGAGAAAGAGACTGAGCACATGAGGGTTTTTTTTTTGGGGGGGGGGTGTATTCATTGAACAAGTGTGAACACAAACTTCTCTGGGACAATGTTTAAGAAAGGAGAACAGTCAGCATTTGTGGCAGCACCCAAGCCCCTGGACAGACTCTGTTTGGAAGCATGGAGGGCAGAGCAGCAGCTGGACAAGGGAAGGAGGAATGGAGCCCAGCAGAGCTAAGCAGTGCTGAGCCCAGCCAGACCCAGCCATGTGCTTCGTGTTGGCAACAAACCGGTTCCTTCGAGAGAGGAGGAGTCTACAAAAAGGACAGCTGCAGCAGAGCAAAGGCAGAGAGGCAACCCGCTCCAGAGAGCCCCGAGACTGGGGTTATCCCCTCAAGTTCAAACAAAACCAAACCACCTTTGGGGTTTGTAGGACTATTTAATCTATTAACACTCCCCTTCCCTCATTGCTGGATCAATTAAACAAAGTCTGTCCACATCTGGTTTCCATCTAAAACCAAAACTTGTACTATCAGTATATTACATAAGAAATTATGCCTGCAGGTTTCTTTTATTACACATCAGAGAGGTGTGCATGGTGGGGGTGGTAATGATGGGGGTTGTGCTGACCTGAGTATTTATTTCAGTCTCTCTATCTCTGTCTCTGTGTGTGTCTCTCTCTCTCTCTCTCTCTCTCTCTCTCACACACACACACACACACACACAAACAAGTTTTCCAAACTATGATTTAACCCTAGAAAGTCTCATGTCTGAATGATATATCAACTGAATCAGTGGGTGGAAAGGGTGTGCATTTTAAAGGGCTCTGCAGGCACCCGATTGCTCCACAGTGCCCCCTGCTGACAGTATTTAAACATAGCTCCCCTTGAAGGGAAGGAGAGCTAGATGGCCAGGACTGCCTCAGCTCAAGGACTCACTTAAAGCCAACTAACTTCTAGGGGACTAAAGAACGGGGATGCTAGGAGAGACTAAAGCAATCAACAGGGAGCAAAAGAAAGATCAGGAGAGATGGGGAGAAAGGGAACCAGGAAATACTAGGACTTCCTGTAACAATGTCTCCTATGAAGACCTTGAAATATCTATCTAAAGCTCTTTCCATAACAAACTTACTATGCTGAAAATAAAGGGAAGAAACTGATTAGAATCAAACCAATCACAACTGAATTACCACCTATCCAGCCTTGAACAACCTTAGCGTTCACTTCTGTAGCAATCACACATAATGCTTGCTCTAATGTTAAAATGAATATACAACATGATTGTCTTCTACGGGGAAATAACAAGGCCTTAAGCAGAGCAGCTTGAACCAGCCTCAAGAGAATCATGTTCCATTTGGACATTTGGGAGAAAACTGTAGGCATTCTCCAAGCCTCTTAGATTTCTTGCCTACCACAGCATCCAGAAACTGGATTAGCACACCCTAAGAACTTAAGTCTACAGCTAGTTACTAAACGTATGACTCAAACCTTCTTTAACTAAGAGGGGCCTATCACCTGGAACAAGTTAGCAGTTTTCTGCTAATCTAGTGCATAGCAAAGGGCAGGTGGTGGTAGTGGTGGAATATCTCCAGACCTTCAACTCACTGTCAAAACTGTAACTGAGATAAATCCCTGCTAATTGGACAAATTAAAATGAAACCAAAACCTGGCCCAGTCAGAAGCAGTGAGTTTCATGGGTGGGCAGCCTACACTCTTTCTTTACACCTCAAATCAAATCGCGGTTAAAAAACTAGAATCCAGGATTCAGCAAGAAGGGATCCCCCTTCCAGGAGTACAGATTGCTGGTAACACATACGCTACCATGTCATTTGGAGGTCTGCTAATAAACTGAAGGCGCACAAGACATTTGCCTGCCTTTCTGAGCCAATAAACAATGCCATTCCAACTCTTGAAGCAGTCAACAGAAAACAGTCCCTTTTCTGTACCATCCAACAATTCAACAAACATTTGTTCCTGTTGAACAACCATCAGACTGCCTCCATCTGCACCAACTCCTGCGAGACAAGCACCACGGCGGCGGCGGCGGCGGCGGCGGCACAAATGCCCTGCCCAGGGGCCAGGACCGGAATGCAACCCACCGCGGGGGCCACTTTCCCAACACTACGAGTCTGGATTCTACCGTATGGAATACTCTAGAGTGTGGCCTATAGGAGGCAGAATCCCATTCAACAAATGCTGCAAAGAGGTTTTCTTTGTTCGCCATGGTACTAAGTACAGTACGTGTTAATGAACCCAGCGGTCACAAGGAGCACGCTTGGCAACAGAGAGCGTCTGAAGGCGAGGGTCCAGAGCAAGTCTGCCCACGCAGTTCTAGGGCACTATCCCGCGCCCCCAAGCATTGTTTTTCTAGTCCAGGGGTGAAAGACTAATGGGGGGGGAATGCCCGAGAAGACTTTTGGAGCAACTCAAACCACAGACCCTCTTCAAATTCTCCGTTTCCAAGCCTCTTCGTCCCGGTTCCACCAAGAGAAACCCCTAGTTGGGAACCTGACTCCCACCGGCTCACAAATCAAGGACTGGCAAAAAAAAAAAAAAAAAAAAAAAAAAAAAAGTGCCTAGACTAGTATCCTGTGACAGACGGCCCTCTTCGCCATGTGCAAAAACCACGCCAGCACAGGCGACCCCCACCCCGCAAGCCCTGGCCGTGGCCACGCCGCCGGCTTCCCCTCCCGAGACGAAGCGCCCTCTCACCCCCTTCACCACCTTTCTTGCCAGTCGGACAGCCTTGGAGTAGTCCCTGCGCACCCGCATCCCGAGGGTGGCGGGTGTAAACTTCCGCGAACAAAAGAGTTGTCTGCAAACGATGCAGAACTTCAGGACTCGGATCCTTCGCTACTGCCACAAGCCAGAGCTTAAGTTGAGCCTCAAAGGAGGCTGCCTAGGACAGCCGAATCCGCGGCCGGCTGCCTAGTCCGCGGAGCACAGACTTTTCTGCAGCGCCAGGTTTGCTCTTCCCCCGCCTGCGCTCTGACAAGTCTCACGCCTGCACCAAGTCGAGCGAGACTGGTCGCTGGGAGAAACCACCCGATCAGCCACCTAACAAGGAGAAAGGGGAAAAGAAAGCATTGGGAAGAAAAGAGCGAGTTCAGCGCACGCAAGCCGGGCTTCACCCACCGGCACCGGAGAGCATGCACCGACCCCACTCTGGACCAGCCCCCAGGCGCGGTCGCCTAGCCCGGTCGCTTACTGTGCGCGCCGGACGGGGACCGTAACTGCTAGTGTTCACCAAGTCGTTCCGGCTGCCCGCCGGCGTCCCCCGTGCGCACGCTCTCCTGCGGGCGCCGAGCGCTTTGTACCGAGCGGCTCTCCGGGAGGAGGAAATCGACTTGTCACTTCCTGAACTGTTTGCAACTCGTCCCTTTAACTGGCTTCGGCCAGGCCTCCAGTGCCGCCGCCAGGCCGCCCGACCGCGGCTGCGTGAACTCAGAGGCGCTGTGCGGGCGGCGTCGCGGCCCGGGATCCCGGCGTGCCGCTACGAGGTGCAGTGCGCGCAGCCGCCGGTGGGCGGGGAGTGGGGGGGGCGGTGTTGCGGCGCGCCTCCGGCAGGGCTGCAGGGTGTCCAGCGAACCCGCACCGCGAGCCCTTCATGCCTGGAGTCCCCTGCCGCGGGAAATAGCCCCGCATGAGTTAGGACCGAAGCCCAGGCCGCGTGGGATTCAGACGGCCAGCTTCCGGGTTAGACTTCGCAGTTTAAAAGAAGGGATCCTATCTAGGGCGAACATAATTGCAAGGGGGTGAGGGAGGGCCCTGGAGCAACCACACTTTAGGATAATAAAACACTGTTCCTCACTTTGGGTACGATCGAAATAGAGGAATTTGTACTTCAGATGCCACATCCAAAATACATGCAACTGGCTAAGGAAGGATTTGTGGTTGCTAAGCAGAGGCAGGGCATGTTTAGTTCTGTAACTTAGGATGTTGACTTAAGTGCAGGAATGTAACCCTGATAGAATAAGCAGAGTATTTTCATTGTTGAGCTCACCTGGGGGAGGGGACTATTTTCCTTGTGAAAAGAGACCCTAGATTTCCTATCACCCCTTCTGCTGATGTGTTATTAACTTTGTATCCAAAAAGAGATTTTTTTTTTTAGAGTTCTTTTACTTTTTTAAGTCCCTATGCCTGTTTTTGCATTCCCCTTTTCCAAAAAAACAAAACACCTCATTACTTTACATGGATTGTGTCTGCACCTTTTGAATGGTTCTATTCATAAATCAGGAAACTTTTTCTGTTGCCTCTAGGAACATTTAATTGGTTTTAGTCCACTGCTGAAATCCCAGTATCAAACATAAATGAACAATTAACTTTTTGAGTTTGAGTGTACTTAGGAAACTATTAGATTTCATGTCTATTGCTGAAATATTTCAGTTTGTCACCACACTGGACCTATTCTTTTCAGAAAAGCATGAGCTAACCTCGTTCAGACTGACTACAGTTCATTCCAGAGATTCTGCCAAAAGATTAAGATGCTCATCAGAAGAAAAGCAGTCTGTTCATCTCAGAGAGATGATCCGAACACAATCAAATCACCCCAAGGAAGCCAAAAATGTCCTAATATATAGAATACAAAGACGCTCATATCCATAATGCATTATTTTCTTTTAAAACACGTTATGGGCCAATTTGGAAAGGAAAAGGACATGGTCTGTCAAAAGAAAGTACACTTAATGTCTGCCAATGCCCTTCCAGAAAGCCGCCTTATCTGAGCACTACCACCACGAGTGCTGTAAGGATGGAGTTTAACACATTCACTCTTTATTAGGAAGCACAGAGTGACTCCTGCTGGCAAACATTCAGTTTATCCCTGCAATTACTAGTTCATCAGGTCAACTGAAAAAAATCAAGATGCCAGGGGTCCTACGCCTGGAAACAATTATTGCAACCATTATTCTTGTGGCTTTCAGGACCATGTTAGTCTCATGAAATTCCAAAGATGGGGGTTATAGGTAACTCCTTGGCTCTAACACCTCCTTTTCCAACCCTAAGTAGCCTGTTTTTCTGGTTTTTAACTTTTCTTGCCATTACCTAGAACTCCTGCTCAAAAAGCGGAACTAAACAATGTAGCTGTCTAAATATCAGTCTTCAAGACAAACAACATATACATTAAGGCTTATATGTATGTTGTCAGTCCTCCATAAAGGTTACCACACATTTGATTCTTAAGATTAAATGTGATGGCTCTTTATTATAAAAAGTCCTGTCTACAGGTTGTTGTATAAAGTTTTGTTTAATTCAGAAAAAGACACAAAGCCAGTCAACTGAATTTAAGATTAGGTAAGCAGCAGCTGGGAGGTAGAAGGGGAATTCAACTGTCTACCTTTGTTCATGCTTAAATGGTCAACCAAATCAGAACCAGATTTAGAGTAAAACCAGACACCTAAACACAAATTCATAGGCCAATTCAGAAATAAGTCCACAAATCTAAAAAACAATCATTTGTAACTGCCATTATCCTGAAAGAACACTAACCTGATTAAAACCATGCAACACCCCGGAAAGCATAAAATGCACAGATTACTTAGTCTCTTACTCTGAGACCAATATAAGACCCAAGGATACAGAAATACTGGTTCTTTTTGCTCTCCCCCAAAAAGAGGCCCAGAAAGTAGAGGGCTCTGTGTGTGTGTGTGTGTGTGTGTGTGTGTGTGTGTGTGTGTGTGTGGTGTGTGCGTGCGCGCGCATGATACTGAGTATCATTGTTACAGCTCCCCAATTCCTCCAAGCTTACAGCTCTTAAGCAACAGGAGACAATAAGGGTGTATTTTATTAAGAAAGGGTGTAACCAACTATAACTTGTATCAACAAGCTAAAGTGTTCACCTAAGCACATCTGTGGAGAGGAGGGTAAAGGTTGCATCTGATAGATACTAAGGAGTGTCTAAAGCAGTCTAAAGCAGTTAGTGTTTTATTTTTATGCCTTTAGAACCAGATGAGTGTGATGTTCAAACAACAAAGAACTAAGCTTTGAAGTCTGAGTTGGTGCCAGAAACTGTTCAGTTTCATATCGATGTCTAAGAGTACACCACTAAAAATTATAAGAAAATAACCATAGGAATTCATTTAGACTAACAAAGTGAACTAAACAAATGTCAGACATGTTATACATTGGGCCCAACAGCAGTATGCAATGCTTGTGTACCAACTCCTTTATTCAGCTTTTAAAAGCCACTGTGCCTCTTTGTCACTCTGTTGTATTAAAAGCCAGTCATTCACATTTCACACTGTTCTTTCTACATCTGAAAAGACCTTTTTTTCCCAAGCAAAACCTTTTAAAATTGCTTATAATAGATTATGGGAAGACAGACATCACCAAATCCACCTGAAATGTTTTCAAAGAGGTTGGCTACTGAAAGCAAGTTGATAGAAAATACTTCTTTGGAAAATATGTGAAGTTTTTGGTCAGAATCCAAGGCCAAAACTCTGAGCCCATCATGGAGCTCTTTTCATATGTGGATCTTAGAAAAATTCTACAATTTTTCCCATATCTACATTGAATTACAACTAACAGCCTTACCTATGAAACATCACATTAATCTTTTGTTCTTCTCTACTCTCTTGTTCCTATCCACTATGAAAATAAGTTACAGCTTGAGGGCTATATTGGTGTGCTAAACATATAAAACATACAATATTTTAGTCAATTTCAAGGCATTTTGATTCTTCAAGAAAAAGTATTTTTTTAATCCAAAAATAAACCAAATTTATTTTCACTGAAAAATAACCACAGTAGTGAATTTAATGATCCCAATCTCACTCCTCTGATACAAAATAAGAGTTGAAAGCAGTTTGGAGAGGCATGACTATTGAAATATGCACATGTGAACTGTGCTGCTTTGTCACCGAAAGTCTAGCACCATTGAGGTACAAAAGCATGCCAGCTGGGATGGCATTGTGCACCATAAAGTGTGGGTTGTAAGCCTATGTCCTGAGCACAAACCCTGGTTTCTAAGTTGGCAGGTGCTGAAAACACAAATGTCATGCTTGCAACTCATTGGATAGAAGACCTCTGGGTAAGACAAGCTAAAAGTTAAAACAAACAAACAAACAAACAAACAAAACAAACAAAACAAAAAAACAGTGATAGTTAAAACTTGGAAATTCAAACAATTCAATAGTAACATTCTTTTAAAGATCCTTGTGACTTTTATCATATGCTATAAGAAAGCACAGGGACAAAAAGCAGGCATTGAAGCTTGTTGACAGCAAATAAAAAGTGTAATAAAGGCATTCAGTTACTAACACATTAAAACTTAATAAACCAATCTTACTATTCCAATACTAAGTTTCAAAAACAAAACCTAGGGGGCTGGAGAGATTACTCAGCAGTTCAGAGCATGTACTGCTATTGCAGAGGACCTAGGTTAAATTTCCACCACTTCATGGTGGCTCTGCCCTCTTCTGGCCTCCATAGGGACCAAGCACACATACAGTGCACATATATACATGCAGGCAAAATATGCATACACATAGAAGTAAATAATTGTTTTTTAAAAATTAACAATAAACATACCCTCTGATGTATTTGTGGTGGCAACTGAAGCAGATTTTAGTGTCACTACCACACAACTAGTCATTTACAACAATTTGCCTTGTTATTCCACCACAAACATAGCTAAAAACAAGGCATGGTATTTTTATATTGCCCTATGTTTAACTTAGAAAACATTTCAACTGTACTCCCAAACTATATTCAGATGTCCTGTTTTCTTTCTTTTTTTTTTTTTTTAAAACTTTATTTATTTATTTGCCTTGGTGTTTTGCCTAGAACTGAAACTACAGACAGTTGTTAGCTGCCATGTGGGTGCTGGGAATCGAACCCGGGTCCTCTGGAAGAGCAGACGGTGCTCTTAATCGCTGAGCCATCTCTCCAGCCCCCCTGTTTTCTTTTTTTAAAAAAAGATTTTTATTATTTTATGTACATTGGTGTTTTGCTTGCATGTCTGTGAGGGTGCCAGATCTTGAAGTTAGAGACAGTTGTTACTGCCATGTGGATGCTGGGAATCGAACTCAGGTCCTCTGGAAGAGCAGACAGTGCTCTTAGCCACCAAGTCATCTCTCCAGCCCCACATGTCCTGTTTTCAAAGTGGAAACCACTTCAAGCTTTTTCTTATTCTTTAGAATTCATTTAGTATTTGCAATACAAATCCAAATTATTTTTCTCTGTTGAGTCTATCATGTTAAGTTATAGCCTCAAGGTATTTTTAATTTGGCCATACTGAGAAGCTAAAAACTAATATCCTTCCTATTCCCCCCAAAAGACATTTTTCCACTCATTATTGAGGAACCAGGTATGATTTCACAAAGCTTTATTTACAATCCAAATCCTGAATCCTTTGGCTTTAAAATATGAAGGAGGAAATTTTGGCTTGGGTTTACTAGGAGGGACTGGAGCACCATGAGAACATACACTCAGCATGTAAGCTTGCGAATCCCTTCGCTCTCTTCAGCAGTTTGTCAATCTGGTGTATCCAGAAGCTCATGTCTTTTCAGTTCACCTCATTGTCATTTTTTTAATTTATTTATTTATTATTAAGTATACAGTATACAGAAGAGGGCACCAGATGTCATCATAGATGGCTGTGAGCCACCATGTGGTTGCTGGGAATTGAACTCAGGATCTCGGGAAGAACATTCAGTGCTCTCAACCTATGAGCCGTCTCTCCAGCTCCGATCACTGTCACTTTAAGAGGGATGAGATTCACTTGGTTTTGTCTCCCCTACCTGTCTTGTATGAGTTCTCTTCAGTTAGTACATCCATATCTGAAGCATAAAGGGATGGCTATGACTACAGAGGGGAGCAGATTAGACTGAGGGGTAGAGTGCTTGACCAGCATTCGTAAAGTCCTAGATTTAATCTCTGGTATGGTGGGGGTAATAACTAATATGAATGAGATGTTGACTTCCTGTTTTAAAGAATAATTTTTTTTTAAACTTTATTTATTTATTTGCCTTGGTGTTTGCCTGGAACTGGAACTACAGACAGTTGTTAGCTGCCATGTGGGTGCTGGGAATCGAACCCTGGTCCTCTGGCAGAGCAGACGGTGCTCTTAACCGCTGAGCCATCTCTCCAGCCCCTTAAAGAATAAAAGCAAAAGAAAAAAATCTCAAGACTTGCTAAAAAGCCAGATTAGTTATCACTGTACAATTAAACCACCTTGATCATAGTCTGTTCTAAAAAGATCTCAGGCTTTCAAGAAATGTCTTTAAAATGGTACAAATACTCATTGGGCATGGCAGTGATGGCCTACAATCACAGCACTTGAAAAGCTGAGGCATCCAGGACTATAGCAATGCTCAGGAAAAAAAAAATAAAAATTCAAAAGCTACAATTTACAGCACAGGTTTATAATCCCAGAAGTAGGAAGGCAGAGGCAGAAGGCTCCCTGTAAGTTTGAGGTCAGTCTAATCTACACATTAAATTCGAAGTAGTCAGAACTACATAGCAATACTCAGGGTGAGGTGACCAAAAAAGATCTGAAATTTCTTGGGAACAGGGCCTCTAAAGCTATTGACTTTCAATGAAAAGGTTGAAGATGTTTTCTAGACTAGCATAAATAAGTGGTTTATGTGTGATAAATAAGTGTGACCTTCACACGCTGTACGGTCAATCCCAGCATAACCTAAGGAGAACTTGGATAAACCACCATTGCTCAACATCAAACAATAGAAATAGCAGTCAACTTATAGCAGGGAAAGAAATGTGACTCAAATTAAAGAAATCAAGTCTGGATGATACAAGGTAGAAACTTGAGGTAATATGTCAACTCATTGCTTCTTAACTAGCCAGTAAAACCCAAGTCCAACTCTATTTTTATTAGACCCAGTGCTATTGAGTCATTGCTCCCTGATCTTGAATCCCTATCTGGTATACCTTGGAATACACCTTGGCTCAGATCTAATCAAGAGAAGTACACAGTAACTTTGCCCCTCTGTTTTCAGTTCAAATACATCTGCATTAACATTTTCACCACCACATCTACATTTCTTACCATTTATTACTACTTAAAATACCATGTTCTCAAACTGAAAGGTGCTTTTCCATGTACTCTGAAACACAAGAAAACATCTGAAAATCCACCGTTATGGCATCTACTTTTCATTCTCTTACTAAGTAAGAAAGTGCTTCAGCATAGTCCAAGTGAGAGGCTAAGGAACATGTTACACAGAGTGGTTTTTAAAGATGTTTTGAAAGGCTCATCTATTAAGATGCTCTTTCTCTTACCCCTCAGCACTCATTTAATCACCTCTACAATACAAAAACCTTTCAGCAGAACTGAATACATTATTGTGGCAGCACTGCAGAGTAAAATCCTGACCGATTCACCAGTTAGTTCCAATGCGGAGAAGGATTCTTGGAGGAAAGAGTATTTATATCTGGCACTAAGCTGCTTGCCACTTATCTTTGCAATATTCACAGCCCTGTTGGGTAGAGTCCACACCTGATTCTCTCCACCTATCAAACTGCTTCAAGAAATGGACAGACAGTAGAGCAGCCTTCACCTTTAACAAAGTTCAGTTTCTAGGCTGAGATGGGGCTCAATGGTAGAATGCTTGCCTCACATGCCCAAAGCCTTAGGATTTATGCCATAGCACCAGCAAATCAAAAAAAAAAAAAAAAAAAAAAAAAAAAAAAAAAAAAAAAAAAAAAAAAAAAAAAAAAAAAAAAAAAAAAAAAAAAAAAAAAAAAAAAAAAAAAGAAAGAAAGAAACCCTTCTGCATCAGGAGGATAAGCAGTGACAAGACAAACTGACAGGCTGCCAAGGAAAGGATACAAAGGGACAGCCCACAAATGAAACCCCAGAGTCTGTGACACAGAAGAGAAGTATCTCAAAGCCCAAGGCTTTAGAGTGACAAAGTGGGTCATCTGGGAGTATTAAGCTGTGTCTATTTGGGGCACAGAAGAATCAGAGAAAGATTCATTAGAGTATCAAGACTGTCTTTGGACCTCATCTTAGTCTTACCGTTCTACATGCAAGATGGAAGCAAAGTAACAGTAATATGTAAATTTCTGAATTTATTGGTCAAGTCATCTCTATGGTCAAATGAATACAAATTGAATAATCAAGCATGTACCAGAAATGATTAGTTACCAACCACAAGTTTTTTTCAAATTAAAAAATATTCATTTGCTTCAAATATTTTATTACACATGTATACATATCTTTTTAATAGACAGTTTGGTTTAAGAGCCATCAAGTTATCCAACAACTGACACTTAGTAAATGGAGTGTGTAATGTACTCATACATACTAGAAACCTATTTTGTAGGCTTTGTTCATTCAATCTCAATTTTCAGAGATTTTTGCTAGTTCCTTCCCCAAAACCATACATTGAAGCCCTAAGCCCCACTGAAAGAACCAGGATTAGGCAAGGTCCTGAGATCAGTGCCCTCACATAGACCCTGTGAGGGGGTGTGTTTGTTTTCTTTCATACACAGAGGTCATGTGAACACACAGATAGCAGCCACCTAAAAGCCAAAGAATGAGACTTCAAGATAAAACAAACTAGGAACAGGTATGATGATGCAGTGGGTAAAGGTGCCAGCCACCAAGCCTGATAATCTGAATCCAATCCCTGGGACCCACATGGTGGACTAAGCATACACGTTGTCTGTTCTCTGACCTCCAAATGTGTATATGGCATACACATACAAAATAAATATAAAAAGGTAATGGTGATACCTTGCCAGAACTTTGGTCTTGAAATTCCAGTTTCCAGAACTCTAAGGAAAAAAAAAAGTCTGCAGTGTATACCACCCAGTTTCTAGCATTACAGCATCTGCACTGCATGAGTAGGAAGGAACTTAAAAGTTAAAGTACTGAGCATTACAAGATGCTTCAGTGGGAACAGGTGCCATGACCTGAGTTTGACATCTGAAGCCCACATGGGAGAAAGACAGACAGAACTGACTCCTGAAAGATGTCCTACATCCAAGTGTGTGTGTCCTCTACACACTTGGGACAGCACATCCACTCCAACATGTATATACACATATGTATATGTGCACACACCAAATAAACAAAACGTTTTTTCTTAAAGCTTACCTTTTTTCCCCTCCTGTGATAGGGTTTCTCTGTGTGGCCCTGGCTGTCCTGCAACTAACACTGTAGACCAGAATGGTCTTCAACTCACACAGATCTCTGCCTCTGCCTCTAAGAGCTGAGATTAAAGGTGTGCACCACCACTACCACCAAGTTTACCTATAAAGGAAAGGAAAGTGCTTCTGTAGGTCCAAACCCTTTGATCCTCACTCTGCTACACAACAAATTCACTGACTTTGTGGTGCTAGAGACAAAACCCAGGACCTTAAACATGCCAGACAAGAACTCTACTCATAAGCTATACTTTTGGCCCACTTAAACAGATTCTAAACACAAACTTTCTATACTTATTCAGTGAGAGGAACCAAGACAAGATAACTAAATTTCTAATTCAAAAATAATCTATTTCACTTGTTGCAAGTTCTTAATCAAATAGAATTAATAAAATGATCTCTTCTGTTTATGTAGCATATTTACCATAATAGTATCCCATAGGAAAGCTGCCTCACTAAGTGAACAAACTTTTAGAAAAATAGCTTACTTCATAGTGAGGTAAGATACTTAGAATTTGGTCTTTTAATTTAATCTAGTTAATTACTTTTTAATTAAACAATAACCATAAAAACTGGCACAACTATAATTCTACGTGGTACTTTATCCTATCTCTTGAGCAAACAAATACATTATCAACTATTTGACTCAAGAAACTCTTTCTGGGGCTGGAGAGATGGCTCAGTGGTTAAGAGCACTGACTGTTCTTCCAGAGGACCTGAGTTCGATTCCCAGCATCTACATGGCAGCTAACAACTGTCTGTAATTCCAGGATCTGACATTCTTACACTGTTATACATGCAGGCAAAATACCAATTCACATAAAGATAAATATTTAAAAAAAAGAAAAAGAAGAAGCTCTTTCCATATAAGCTTGCAAGAGTCTGCAAGGGGCAAAATACATTAAAAACTCTTGTCTTACTTATAACTACTCAAAAATGATAAATACTACTCATTCAAACCAACAGCATAAAAGCAGGTTCACTGAAACACCGTCAAAGTTCCCTTTATAAATGACACAAACATAAGTTATCCCTGACAGCTCTAGGCTTTCCTCCCAAAGCTTGTGTGTGGCTCTTTAACTCAGACAATGTGATAGTCTATTAAATACCATACTATAATTTTCCCCATTCAAACTCCAAAGAGACTTCTATAGAAGATATGGAAGGAAAACCTAATTACTATTGCTTCAGTGCATCTAAATTTATTTCCTCAGCAAATCAACAGATTAAAGGCTAGATGCTGCCATAGAAAGGCAGGCGGATAAGGAATATAAACTGCTCTTTCCTCCACTCTTCCTCCCTATGTTCCACCTCTCCAAGTTCCATGGTTGGAAATTATCCTACTATTTTTTTTTAGCCAGGATGTACTAAAATTAGACAGGAACAAAGGCGTGACATTTTCATATTATCAAGGGTTTAGGAAGCAAATCCAAACTTGAAGCTCCCACACTCATCTACATTTAGCCTCTTCCTCTCATCTTTCCTTTCTAGGGAGGCAACAGCAGGAACCAGCCCAGCTCAGTTTCTCCTCTACTACTGTCCCCAACAAGCAAACTACTTCACCCACAGTGCATCAGTGAAGACCCCTAGTCAACTGGACTATTTCCTATTTCTTTCTAAGCTACTCTGGTATTCTCCAGGATATATAATTGCTGGATCATGTGTCAATGCTTATGGCCTGGGGGAAATGGAAAGATTACCCTCACTTTTTAAAAAGTAGCTTCAAGACACCAAACCACAGTAAAAAATCAGACACTAAAATGTTTCTCATTTTTCTGATACAGTAAATAACAGCATGTAAAAATATAACACAGGGGCTAGAGAAGTGGCTTAGCAGTTAAGAACACTCCCAAGAACTGGTTCTAAGCACCCAGATAAGGCAGCTCACAACTGCCTGTAACTCCAATTCCAGGGAATCCAACACCCTCTTTTGACCAGCATGGGCACTCTGAAAATGGTATATTTTTACAGAGACAAAGACTAAATTTAAAAAAATCTTTTTAAAAATGTTCCATTTCTTCAAGAAAACAAGACAATTGTTTCCCCTAAAATATGAAAACTAGATTTAGGGGTTTTATGACTTGTTCTAGAAAGCCAAGCAGTAATTTATAAATGCTTTTAAGATAAAATAAATTGCTTGGGTCTTCAGTCTTTCTCACAATAGTAGCAGCATGACAAAGTACATTCTATCAGCTCATACATCCCCACTTTTTGAAGTTTTATTCCACAAAAGCAGAATACTGATGCATTCATGTCTTAGGAATTATTCTTATCTTTTTAATTTGGCTTTCCTGGGCCTAAGCTTCAAGTCCACATAGTTATAGCCTGAAACTCCACTAAAGAAGCCCTTTTAATGATTAGTCTAACTCACTGTGTTATAAAGATTTTTAAAACTCAGTAAGTACCCACTCAAGCTCTTTTTTTCCTGGTTACTAGAGCCCATCTTGACATCTAAGCTGGAAATGAATGATCTTTCAACAACACTCCAGGGATTTTGCTAAGGTCATATTCAATCATTCATTAGGCTTGGTACCCGGTGCTTTTCAGAGTTCCATTGTAGAGCTGGTTTTATTCAGCATTTATGTAGCCTGTGGGCTTGGGTATTTGTATGCCTAATGTTGAGTTTCATTTCTATGCCCCTAACATAGGAATCCATCAATTGACCAAAGAATTTCAAACTATTCCTTTACTTTCTAACAAATTGCATGGTGTGTATGAAGAATAAATTAGCATTAATTTTCTTCTATTACTGTTAATAAGACATGTTCCTGCATTCTCCCTTCATCTAAGGACATCTGTTTAGTGCCTAAACAAAAGAAATGATAAGGATTTTCTAAATTTTTTTTTCTCCAGTATGTCTTTAAATCTACTGTATTCCTTGCTTCCCACAACCAAGCTCTAGTTTGTGGCTTCTTCTAGTAAAATATACTGGAAGACTCCTTTCAGAGCCATCCATATCCCCTGTAATTAGCCGGAATGGTTACTACTGTGCAACGCCAAACACTTGGTCTCTGGCCCTGAAAGCTGAGCACTGCTTCTGCAGAGGATAGATCCTAGTTCATAGAGGAAAAAACAGGAAGTCAAAACTCAGGTCTCTCCATTGGAGACAAACTGACTGTTTGTATTTACTCTTATTTTCAATGTAGGCCAAGAAACAAAACAAAACAAAAAAAAAACAGCCAGACAAATTCATACTATGTTTATATAGACAGAAATCTATAAAGTGGGAAAATTGCATAGGTTTGGGCAGGATGTGGTATAAAACTACTATAATGCCAATAAAAGAGATAGAGGCAGAAAGATCAAGGATCAGAGTTCTGGGCTATTCTCCCTGTAAAGGAGGGTCAAAGCTTGCTTAGATTACATGAGACTTTGTCTCAAAATAAAAAAAAAGGGGGGGGAAAAAGAATTAAGTAATTATATATGTGCCTCAAAAGCTGAGGTTTCTACTGTCATCTGGAAGAGAATGAACCCTGTCAGCATGCAATGGTACATAATTTTACAAATTTATAAAAGATATTAAGGTCCTTTATATATATTTGGCCCCCTTCTTTTCTCAAACAGAAGACTGCATGCACACTGAAGAAAAATAAGCTTGTTATTACAATGGGGAAAAAAACAAGTACAATTTGTACTTATTTTAAAATGGTTTTAGTCAAGCTGCCTAGACTAGTGTCAGGTCTGAGTCACAGACTTAAGTGTCAGTCCCCAAAAGAAACTCTACTTGAGTACCTGGTTAAGAACATTGACAAAATGTTCTCAATACTCTCTATTTGTTAAGTCATGGAGCCTGACGACCTGCCTACAGCATTCAGGCCTGATTCCCCATGGGCCTTCAGGTTCCCTCTGGACCTGCACTTCCTACA
Organism: Sigmodon hispidus; assembly: GCA_004025045.1. NCBI lineage: Eukaryota > Metazoa > Chordata > Mammalia > Rodentia > Cricetidae > Sigmodon > Sigmodon hispidus. The sequence continues at coordinate 21,387 of PVIH01015507.1, read as the reverse complement.
GACCTGGCCTGTTGTACTTCAGCAGCATCACGGCAAAAACAACAAACAAAAACCCAGTCCTTCTCTGTATTTCAAACAATTTTTCTCAAAATAAATAATTAAATGAAATTTGTAGAGTATTATTTTAAGATGTGTTACTTTTGTTTATTTGTTTAATTATGTTCAGCTGTGTTATTTTGCCTATCTAAAACAAAATTAACCTGCGGTCAGGAAGCTAGGCCAGCAACTAGGTGACACTAAGTGGTAGGAAGAACTAAGTGTAGCAAGTGCAGCAAGGGTTCTCTAGTGGGGGCTGAAAAGGATGGTCTTTTTTCTGTGGACTCCAGCAAAGAGCAAAGGTTAACTACTCACTTGCCATTCAGCCTCTTTAAGCTATTCCACCTCAACCTTTTTGAATCCTGGGTTCTATAGAAAGATCGAAATTTAGATAAAGTTTCCTATAGCATCACTGACAGAACCAGTGCCTGAGGGAACAGAATTCCTGCCTGGCTATAGAAACATCCAAACTGATGCTGGTAGCTGCGGATTGGAATTGCTGATTGGGACAGCAGTTGCTTAAGGTGCAGCCATTGTATTGAATACAAAGTAACAAGCTATCTTTCTCAATTGCTCTCAACTTTATGTTTTCAGACAGGTTCTCAATGAACCTGGAGCCAACTGATTCACAGCTAGATTGCCTATCCATCAAACCTCAGGGAATCCCTTTGTCTCTGCTCAGGAGCATTAACATTATAAGGCTATACACAGCACTTTACACAGATGCTATTGATCTGAACTCAGGTCTTCATGTGTAAATGGCAATTAAACCAACTTTTTTTTTTTTTTCTGAGAACGGGTTTCACTGAGTTGCCTAGGCTTTTTAAAAACAAAACAAAACAAAAAAAGTTTATTTATTTGCCTTGGTGTTTGCCTGGAACAGGAACTACAGACAGTTGTGAGCTGCCATATGGGTGCTGAGAATGGAACCCTGGTCCTCTGGAAGAGCAGTCAATGCTCTTAACCGCTGAGCCATCTCTCCAGCCCCCACTAGCCTAGGCTTTTATCTTCAGTTCCTCCTCCTACTTCAGCCTCCTGAGTGCTAAGATTGCAGGTGTGTCATGCCTTGCTTAAAATTCAGTTCCTAGCAAAGGACAGATAGTCTTTCAAGACAAATAGATAGTAAGAGTAATAATGGATATCATGAGACTCAGGTGACTGACTCACTATTATCAAAGTCCACAGATTAATCAGCACTAGCCAGTCATCAACACTAACAAAGGGCTATATAGCTCCTTTTTAGGAATAAGTGCCCATCTGAATTTTATACGTAGGACTGACTTAGATGCTATAAAGGCAGATATTTGGCCCCTAGTCGATAATGTTAGAAGGGTTCTCCAGTCAGCCAGACTCAGCTAAGAATCAAGGCCTATCTGGCCTTGCAAAAGTGTCTTCACTCTTAGTTACAGATCTCCTATACATAGACAAGTAATACTTTGGGAAAATACCAGGATGACTCAATGATTTAATAAAACATCATTAGTTAACATGGAGTTAAGGATTTAGTAATATTCCTTAATTCTCTTTCCTTAAACTACTCAAGTATCCTTCACAGCATAAAGATTAGACTTACCAGTGTGGTAGCCCACACCTTTAATCTCAGCACTGGGGAGGCAGAGGCAAGATCTCCAAGTTCCAGGCCAACCAAGGCCACACAGTGAAACACTGTTTCAAAAATAAATAAATAAAAATATTTCATCAATTTTTCTGATTTTGCTTAGTAACATGACAATCGGGAAGCTCTCCCAGCTATCAGCACAAAATGTCATTGCTTATCACATTTCATGTTATATAATGCATGAAGGAAACTTTTAAACTATTCTGACCTTTAAACAGTTTGGTCAAGTCTTCAAACCCATTTTCTTTTTTTTTTTTAATTTTTTTTTTTATTTTATTTTATGTGAATTGCTTGGAATTACAGACAGTTGTTAGTTGCCATGTGGATGTTGAGAATAGAACTCAGGTTCTCCGGAAGAACAGTCAGTGCTCTTAACCACTGAGCCATCTCTCCAGCCCCATAAATAGCCATTTTCAATTCAAGTTTTACCATGGCACAAAATATAGATACTTTCTGTAAATTCATTTACTGCCTTTGAGGTATTCTACTGTTTAATAGAAAAAACTGCCATAAAACACAAGAAACATATGTCAAATACAAAATAAAATTGTAAATTATTCTGAGTTAATAGCTAAATGCTGATTTCCATATTCATGCTTTCTCACCACCCAACCCATTACTATACTCACTCTGTGCAGCCTGGGTACTTACTAAGCACTATTTGCACTTGCTTCTTCTGTATCAGGTTTACTTTGCTGCACAAGTTTCTTCTAGAAAGCTAACTGACTTTGTCCAAGGAAGTCTCACTCTTTTGAAAAACCAAAGCTGCTACAGTGTTTCCAGATCTACCTCCAAAGCTGAACTTGGGTGTTGGCAGCTCTTCAAAAAGTTCAAATCCTACAAAACAAAATTAAAATAATCTGTGTTAGAAATATTTGTACAATAATGTTCTTTCAAATATTTTCTTTTTTTTTTTAAAAAAAAGGTTTATTTATTTTTTTATTTCATGTGAATTGGTATTTTGCCTGCATGTGTAACTGTGTAAGGGTATCAGATCTTGGAATTACAGACAGTTGTTGGCTGCCATGTGGTTGCTGGGAATCGAACTCAGGTTCTCTGGAAGAACAGTCAGTGCTCTCAACTACTGAGCCATCTCTCCAGCCCATTTCAAATCCTTTCTAAAACTATGATTTCAAACTGGTGACTGAACTTAATTTTGCAATTTTTTTTCCAGCTCACCCCCCAGATTTTTTTAAATGAACAGGGAATAACAGAAAGGGCCAAAACAATCAGCAAGGAAGACTTCCCTCATTTCCTCTAGTCCTGCTTACCTCCCCACCACCTCCCTTAGTCTATTTCTCTATCTCCTTAGTAGGAAGCAGCTCTGACACAATGATTTTTTGTTATATGCCAGCACTGCTTTCTTCTTTCTTTTTTAAACTATTTATTTATTTTTATTTTATATGCATTTCATATTTTGACTGTGTGCATATATGTGTTAGGTTGTCAGGCCCCTGGAACTGGAGTTAGACAGTTGTGAGCTGCCATGTGCATGCTGGGAACCGAACCAGGAGCCAGCACTGCTTTTTATGTGGCTTTCTAAAGGACATCACAAATTTAAAGGCATGTAATACAGAAAGGTTCAAATTACTTAAAGTAAAATAAATTTGTAAATGATGAGAAAGTTCTGAAAGACACACTTCTGATTAAATAACAGCATGAATGAAGTTACTAAACTGCACACTTCATTAACTATTTAGCTATGGGTTTACTTGTATTTGTTTTTTCTGAGATGGGGTCTCATATAGCAGAGGTTTGTTGTGTAATATTATTTAAAGGTGTGTTACATTTGTTTATTCTGTGAAACATTTGTTTGATGATGCAAAGATGTATTGCATTCCTTTATGCTGCATTTGTTTAACTGTCTACAACACCTGATGGTCTAATAAAGAGCTGAATGGCCAATAGCGAGGCAGGGGGAAGGATAGGTGGCGCTGACAGACAGACAGAGTAACAGAAGGAGAATTCTGGAGAAAAGAGGAGAAAAACAAGAAAACAAGGAGAAGACAATAGGGGCCAGGCATGGCATAAGAGTGAAAATAAGAGATATATAAGAAAAGGAAAATTCCCAGACAAAAAAGGCAGATAAGAACTGGCTAGAAACAAGCCAACCTAAGACTGGGCACTTATAATTAAAAATAAGCCTCCATTTGTGATTTATTTGGGAGTTGGGTGGCAGGCCTTCCAAAAGAGTTAAAAAACAAGCAACAACACTTTGGCATTAAACGTGAGGCTGGAGAAAAAGAAAATCCAACTACAGAAGTTGGCCCTACTTTGTATATAGCCAAAGATAACCTTCAAACTTCTGGTCCTCCAACCTAACAAATACCAGGATTAAAGGTATACACCACCATGCTCAGTCTGAACTGTTCTCTTAAAAAAAAAAAAAAAAAAAAAAAACTTAAAATAGTAAAAGCCTTATGAGTGTTTTATCATAATCTTTAGAAAGAAGGTTAAATGAAAATTAATATCCACACCAAACTATTGCCTTGGAAGAAGTAACTTTCAGATCATAGTATGCTTTTAAAAGAAATACTCATTTAGAAACCAATGTCCTAGGTTCAGGACTCAGTTTTCCCACCTCTAAGTAAGAGACTTAAAGGCTCACAGAACCTTTTCTATGACCCTTAGTTCTATTCAAAGATAGTAAGTAGCAAAACCTCCATCTGACTTTGTAAAGATTCAAATAAAATAACTAGTATTTCCCTAAACTATAAAATAAGCTGTAAATGTATTATTGTGTGTGTGGAAGGGGTTATTTGGTTGGTTTTGTGTTGTTGTTTTTCGAGACAGGATCTCACTATGTAGTTCTGCCTGTCCTGGAAATTGCTGGACAATTTTATAGACCCTGCTGGCCTTGAACTCAGAGACCTACCTGCTTCTGCCTCCCAAATGCTGGGATTAAAGGCCTGTACCATCACTACTGACCAAGGCCAGCTCAGTCAACAGAGTGAGTTCTAGACAGGGCTAAACAGAGAAACCTTGTCTCAAAAAAAAACAAAAAAAAAAAAAAAACAAAAAAAAAACCAGACAAGCAAATAAACTAAAAGCCACCTGTCTATTTCAGTGGTAGAACACTTGCCTTCTATGTATAATGCTTGGGTCTGAAATTGAAGTCCATAAAAATAAAATAATAAAACAAAACTGAAAGGTCACTAAACAAACAAATACATTGGGCTGGAGAGATGTCACAGTAGCAGGTAAAGGCACTTGCTACCAAACCTGGGAAGGTATCCTCAGGACCCACATAATAAAAAGAGAGAACTGATTCTCATGGGTTGTATTCTGACTGCCACATACCCCACCACCTAGCTAAATAAATAAACTGTAATAAAAATATTTTTAAAACATTTACATTGTATAAATAGTACTAGTGAGGAAAACTGAACAATTCATTTCAAATATGGAAAAAAGAACCTTTAAGGACTGGTCAGGCACGTGAACTCAGAGGCTATGGCAGTACACACAGGCCTATACAGGTTCAAGCTAGATGGAGTCTCCATACTGAGAGTGAAGTAAACATCGGCTCCCACTCAAGAATGGCTCAGTAGTTGATACCCATTGGCAACAAAAAAATACAGTTTTCTCCAATGGACTCCCACCATATTAACCATAGTTCAGGACAAGCCCCATATACAGAAGTCCATGTGCAGAAGTAGCTGGCCAACACAAAACACATTCAATGGTGTTTTTGTAGACTGTCTCATTACATTCTGTTAGGGCTTTTTTTTTTTTTTTTTTTTTTTTTTTTTTTTTTTTTTTTTTTTTTTTTTTTTTTTTTTTTTTTTTTTTTTTTTTTGCTTATTTTTATTTTCATATTCAGGGGTTTGTTGGGTTTTCATTTTGTTTTGTTTGTTGGGGAGCTGTATGTGTTTCTTGGTGGTTTTTGCTTTTAGATTTTGTTAGTTTTAAAATAGAAAAAGAACATACAGTTGGGCAGAGAATCAGGAAGGATCTGGGAGGAATTGAGGGAGGAAAAGAAACATGCTCAAAAGACACCATATGAAAAAAAAAGCTGGTGAGGCAAACTTCATTCTAAGCCAATGGACTGTGGCAGCCAATCTGAACAGCAATAGGGAAGCCTTCAGCAGTGACAGGGGACAGAGTACTCTATTGCTATTTTGCATCTAAGGCCAAGCATCATTTTCTAAGTAACTCAATCCTAAAAGTCTCTAATGTTTTGCAATTGTTTCTTTAATACCTCCTGTTATAACATTTTCCTTGTTTTAATTCTCTATTTAGTTCTAAAACTGAATATAAAGAGTTTACTCAATAGTTCTGACACATTGACATTTTAAAGCACAGTATTTCAGGCTAAAATCTGTTCTTCATTACCAGAGGCAGACAAATGTGTTTCTGTCTGCTAGTTCCACGGTAAAAGAGAACACCTGTATTTAAGAACCAGGAGAGGAACTTGCCCCACACAGCATAACTCTGAGCACTTATTAAAACTGTTGAGCTGGAGAGATGGCTCTGCGGCTAAGAGTGCTGACTGTTCTTCCAGAGGACCTGAGTTCGATTCCCAGCATCCACATGGCAGCTAACAACTGTCTGTAATTCCAAGATCTGACACCCTTACATAGTGTCATATACACTATGCATATACATACATGCAGGCAAAACATCAATTCACATAAAATAAAATAAATATTAAAAAAAAAAAAAACAACTGGGGCCTGGAGAGATGGCTCAGCAGTTAGGAGCACTGACTGCTCTTCCAAAAAACCGGGGTTCAATTTCCAGCACCCACATGGCAGCTCACAATCCAGTTCCCAGTTCCAGACAAACTCCAAGGCAAATAAAGTTTAAAAACAAAACAACACAAAACAAAAACAGTTGAGCTTCAGAGAGAGGGACTATTGATAGTTTTTGTTTGTTTCTTTGGAGTTCTTATTGTTTGTTTGTTTCTTTGACAGGGTTTCTCTATTTTGCCCTGACTGTCCTAGAACTCAATCTATAGACCAGAGCTGGAGCTCAGAGATCCACCCGCCTCTGTCTCTTAAGTGCTGGGACCAAAGGCATGTGCCACAACTGCAGGGTTAGAACCCAACAGTTCTAAGAGAAATAAATGTTAACATGGAAGATAGTAAAATTAATGACAGAAAATAAAAGGCAGTAAATCACATAAAACTCTTGCTTTCTGAAAGTAATTGTAATGAAGCCAAAATCTCACATTTTCAGCAATAAATGTTTCAGGTTTTCAATTATAAAGCCTGCCAAACAAAGACACTAGATGTACATGAGAGGACATGGAATATATTCTCTCTATCTAGTCCTTTAATACTAAAAGAAACAAAATCTAACATAGGTACATACATATGATGCCACATGGTTCAGAAGACAGTGTGCAGTAAAGTCTCTTGAGGTAGCTGATTTCTCAAAACGTAACCAAATATTTAGTCTAAATGACTTACTTAATATTTCATCCTGAAAATTCCTCCCATTCCTCTATAAAGTAATTAGTACTAACCCTGAAAAAGACTCTAAGGAAAAGGTAAACAAATACCAAAAAAATTTCAAAGTACTTTCCAGGAATGCCTGTGTGCTACATGGATAAACTAAAAGATAAACTACTTCTTAAAGTGTCCAAGAAAGAGTCTGAGAAAACTCCAAATGCTCTCTATATAGAGACATATTCTCATTGTTCATAAAACTCCTCTTTAGTAGACATGGTACAAATATTACCTTTGGCTAATGAGGCAGGAAAAAAAAAAATTCTGACTGGCATTTAAAAAAGGCAGGAGACACTCAACGCATTGGGAGGCAGAGGCAGGTGGATATCTGTGAATTCGAGGCCAGCATGCCCTACAGATGGAGTTCCAGGATAACCAGAGCTACACAGAGAAACCATGTCTCAAACCAACCCCTACCCCAGAAAAAGGGAGAAGAGAATCCTCAAGAATCAGTATGCAGAATAATCATTACTTCCCCATTTAATTTTTGTGCAATGTTAAAAATAATTGCTTCAAATACACTGGAAGCAAAAAGACAAATCCTAAATACTTAAATGACCTCTAAAGCAAACCATATAAACTATATATAAAATGTGAAACATTGGATGGGCAGTGGTAGTGCACACCTTTAATCCAAGTACTCAGCAGGAGTCAGAGGCAAGTGAATCTCTGTAAGTCTGAGGCCAGCAAGGTCTACAGAGCAAGTTCCTGGACAGCCAGTGCTACACAAAGAAACTCTGTCTCAGAACCCCCCCCCCCAAAAAAAAGGAAAGAAAACTAAAACATGTACTTCCATTTACATGAGTATAGATTCACAAAAAAATTTACTGAAGTCAAAAGCACAACACATGTGCTCTGAGTCTCAGAATAGCAGATCATACAGCGTAAATAGAAGATTGCATTGCTTAAATAAAGGGCTCGATCTTTATAAGATCATAAATTTTAGTACTTATCTGCCAGGATTTCTGGGAAAAATGTTAAAAAGGCCTCTGGATCCCAACCAATTTACTTCTCTGTGCTTTGTATACACAGTTCAAAGTTATTAACAAGGTCATTAACACAGAGAAAAGCAGGCAATTCCCATAACCAGAAATGTAAAATACTGTACCCAACAGGGAGCCAAGCATAAGTATAAAAACCCAAGTAGTGCATATTCAAACCCATGCAGCCAGTTACCTTCACTGAACACATGTACCAACTCTGCCTTGGTCCAATTACATGAAGTTATTAGAAAAAAGCCTTTTACTTCCAACACCCTGGAGAGAGACATCACATACTGCTTCCTCTTCTCAACTGCATTGTCAGGATTAAGACTTATGGCATCGAAAGTCCCTTTGTCAACACAAACATGAAATCCAGACAGCTCTGTGGAAAGACTCAAAAAGTCTTCTACCTATATTAAAAATAAATGTCCATATGAGAACAATTAACACAATCTTTATATAACTTAGGTGGCAACATGTAAAAGGTTACAGATAAAAGTGCCCATTATGATGGCATTTTACATATAATAAACATATTTTCAGCTTTATAGCTAACTTTTATGTGCTTTATTTCCGAGATCATTAAAGTCAAAATTAGAAGAGAGGTTGATAGTGTTTCCTGAACATTTCAAATTTCTACAAGTTTGGAAACAAATCAAAGCCAGGAATACTGGCTCAAAAGCCCAGATTACAAAAAGTTGATTCTTATGAAAATATTTATCTTATTTATCAAAATGGAAAAATTTATTTGGAACCCAGGTCGTTGCAAATAAAACTCATGACTTATACTCCCACTTGAGTGGCCTAAAGTAAAATAAAAAATTATCAGAAGTGACTTTGTTTTCATTCAGCAGCCCACAAAGCTACTAATGGATATTACAAAAGGCATGAAGATTAAGAAACTAAGGAACTATTTAGACTATGATGACTTAACCTGATAAATGTCTTGCACTTGAGCTTTTAATAATTCATTAGCATCAGCATCCTGTTTTTAGCAACCTAATATAACTGCAGTACTTGAAATAGTGATATGCCTCTATTTTATAATACAAAAATTTACTAATGAATTTCATTTGTTCGGGTGGGGGGAGGCTAAGATAGGGTTTCTCTGTGTAATAGCTCTGGCTATCCTAAAACTCATTTTGTAGACCAGGTACGATTTGAACTCAGAGATCTCATCATTCATACAATTTTACTAATGAAAGTATCTAACACAACCCTTAAGATAATATTAACGTGTGTGTGTGTGTGTGTGTGTGTGTGTGTGTGTGTGTGTGTGTGTGTTTTGGTGACAGGTTCTCACAAATGTAGCTAGCTCTGGCTCTCCTATATCGGCTTCTTTGACAGTACTGAAATTGCAGGTGTATACCAGCACAACACACTTGGCATTTTTTTTTTTTATTTGAAGATGGGACCTTTTCTGCTCTCATATCCAAAGGACAAAATTCACTACATCTGAATCCAAATAAAGACTACATGAGGAGCTCACTCTGTGGGGACATCTTCATCTTAAACACCTGTACAAAATATTCTTGTATTCCAAAGGTATTTCATGATACCCATACTTATTAGATACAGGATAGAACAGTAAATAAAAGTAAAGAAATCTGTGTTAAAATAACACAGATTTTGTGCTTTATAAAGAGAGAGAAAAACAACAAATAAGCTACTACTGTTTAAGAGGATCTTTCAGAACACACAATGGAAATCTAAACACAGTCATATGTTAGCAGTATAAGAAAGAGACCCTTGGAAAGTGACTTTGTCATAAGGGCTCTCTCATCATAAACAGATTAATAGGCTAATGGGGGACCGCCTCTGTTATAAAAGCAAGCTTTCTCTGACTTAATTGCTCACATCATGTAAGAATCATCCTTGACTCTCCAGCCTAGATGTGTGGCCTAAATGAACTTACATGCTTTATTAATAACCTGGTCTATGTTATTCAGTCAGAGCAACTAAAAGCTAAGTAAAACATAAACCTAAGAAAATATTTCAAGAAGTTATAGAGATAGTTCAGTTAGGACCACATTCTGCTCTTGTAAAGGACCCACATCAGGTGGCTCACAATTGCCTGGAGCTTGAGCTCCAAAATCTAATGTCTCTGGCCTCCACAGGAACCTGCACTCACATGCACATATTTACACAGACAACTATAATTTTTTAAAACTTTATGGTATTTCAAGGTTTAGACTCAGTGGGCAAAGGCTTTTGTCACCAAACTAGACAACCTGAATGCTTTTTAGGACTGACGTGACAGCAAGAACCAACTCCTTCAAGTGTCCTCTGACCTACACAAGTACGCTGTAGTGCATTTACATACCACACAAAATAAATAAATGAATATAAGATAGATAATAATACTATTTCAGATAGGGCCAGCAAGATGGCTCACCAGTAAAGACTTGCCACCAAACCTAAGTTTGAGCTCTGGGACCCACATGATGAAAGGAGATGAATGCCCACAAAGTACATATACAAAAATAAATAAATACAATTTAAATTTAAAAAACAAATTACAAATGCTTAATAATGATATAACCATGAAATAGCTTTTAAAACATATTTTAGGTAAAATACTATCAAAAAAACAAAAACTGGGGCTGGAGAAATGGTTCACCAGTTAAGAGCACTGGCTGCTCTTTACTGGCTCCAGATCAGGGTCTCATCACCTACACGGCTGTCTACAATCTACTATAACTCAGGATATAGGGGTTCTGCAGCCCTCTTTTGGCCTTCCCAGGCAAAACACTAATATACATAAAAATAAGTAAATCTTAAATAAAATAAAAATAGGGCCTGAGCTCAGTAGATAAAGGTACCTGACCACCAAATCTAACAAACCGAGTTCAATCCCTGGAGCCCACATGGCAGAAGGAAACCCTCTACTGTGCACTATGGCACATGTATCTCCCCCACCCCACACTACACACAATAAATACATGAGTGTAATTTTAAAGAGAAAAAGCTAAGCATGGTGGTAATGCCTGTAATTCCAGCACTTGGGAAAGCAGCAGCACAGAAGACCAGAAGTTCAGCTATATAGCGTGCTAGAAGCTAGCCTGAACTATTAGAAAATCCTGATTCAGTAGCACAAAATAAAACAAAAATCCATGAGTCAGCCAAGATGGTGCTTATCTATAGTTCTGCCTTCAGAAAGTAAAAGCAGTGGGTTCACAAATCTTAGGCCATCCTAGGCTACTAATAAGACTGTGAGTGTCTAGGAAAATAGATCTTTTGTAAAAAAAAAAAAAAAAAAAAAAAAGAAAAAAGAAAAAGAAAGAAACAAAACAAAACAAAAAAACAGCCTGAGTTGGTTTGGCTGCACTACACACACCTTTAATCCCAACACTCAGAAGACAGAGGCAGAAGAATCACGAATTTGAGGCCAACCTGGTCTATAAAGAAGTTCCAGGACAGCCAGAGCTATACAGAGAAACCCTGTGTTGAGAAGAGAGAGAGAGAGAAGGAGGGAGGAGGAAAGAGAAAGAGAGAAGGAAGGAGAAAGGGAAGGGCTGAAGATGAACTTCAGTGGTAGAGTGCTAATCTAACACTTGCAAGGGGACACACTTGACACTAGCACAAGAAAGGGCTTTCTAAAGCTAGCTGCACCATCTAGGTTCCTTGCTGATACAAAGGAGAGCCAATGGAGGTCTGTGAGCAAAACAGTGATGTAAACCAGGTGGTGGTGGCACACACACACCTTCAATCCCAATACTCAGGAGGCAGACGCAGGCAGATCTCTGGGAGTTCAAGGCCAGCCTGGTGTACAGAGCAAGTTCTACACAGAGAAACCTTGTCTCAAAAAATAAAAAAACAGTGATTTTTTTTTTTCCAATTTTAAGCCAATTTTCATTTTAGATGACTCTTACTACTTTGTAGCCTGGAAGTGGTCAGGCAAAATGATTGAAAGAAAAGAGAAGAAACAAGGTTGATTCCTTGAGTTTTAAGTGTTCTAATTTTCTTCTGTTGCTGTTGAGAAAACACTCAGACCAAAAGCAGCTTTGAAGAGAAAAGGACTTATTTCATCTTACATTTTTCCAGGTCATAGGCCAGGAAGTCTGAGCAAGAATTTAAGGCAGGAACCTGAAGCTAGCTCACTTTTTTACTTCCTCACAGGCTGATGCTTGGCTAGTAGCTTCCTTACATAGCCCAGGAATGTTAGAATGGTGCCAATCATAATGGATCTTCCTATATTAATTAATAATCAAGCAAATCCTCAAAGATATGCTCACAGGTCAATCTGATCTAGACAATTTTCAATTGAGGCTTTCATCTCTGATGACTTTAGGCTATGTCAAGTTGACAATTAAAGCCAAGTGGGTCAAAGAATTAAGGAACAACATCTAGTATAACATTCTATTAAATGTATTTAGCTTTATTTATGTGCATTGGTATGAAGGTGTCAGACCTCTGGAACAGGAGTTATAGACAGTGATGAGCTGCCATGTGGGTGCTGGGAATTGAACCTGGGTCCTCTGGTAAAGCAGCCAGTGCTCCTAAACCCTGAGCCATTTCTCAGCCCCCTGGTCTTTTTGTTTTTTTAATATAAGTCATTTTCTTTGAGAAATGGAGACAACTAAATCCTGCCATTTCACAGTTGAAGAGGCAGTAGCCTCCAGTTCTAGTGAAACCTGAAACAGAAAACAGCACTACAGGGACAGCCAGCATTTATAACTTTCAGATCTTCTTAATCCAGAGTCAGGTACTGTACATTTCTGCAAACATGGACAATATCATATGATCACACATATATATACATACACAATAAAGACATCTTCCCAAAAAGCATAGTAATACATGCCTATAATCCAGCTATACTGAGGCAGGAGACAGCAAGTCTGAGGCTGGCCTGGGTTACACAGAAGGACTCTTGTCACACAAACACAAAAAAGTAATTTTCCTAAACTAACTAGATTAAATTTTTAATAGCTACTTTTAAGTGTTTCAGTTTGGAGTATTTATAATTGATCCTTAATTTACAAATTCAAAAAGGTCTGCAGATTAATATACTTTAAAAACATTTAAACATTATAGCTTATTTTATATTATTTAAAATATTATAGTAACATAAGTAATAGTTACCTTCAAGTTAATGTTAGATAGCCCTTCTTTCTTTAAAATGCTTGCAGAAAGCTTAATTGCAGAAGGAGAATAATCAATCCCAGTTATATTAGAGAAACCATGTTTCACCTAGAGACAAAAAAATAATTTCATAATTTAGTTTAAAACTTTTAATGTTTTGCTTATAAACTTTAATAGTCTTTGAATCTAGAATTGTTTTAACTTTGTTGTAGATCAGATGTCATAGACTATCCAATTATCTGTGTTTAAATTTTATTGTAGTCTAAACAGAAACCTAATCTTAAATTCATGACAATTTTTTGCTTTTGTAATATCTGGTTTCTTTTCAAAAAGAAATTCATTTTTTCAGAAATAATGTATAAGCCCTTGGGCTAAAAATGTAATATTAATTTCTGATGCTGCTATACTCAAATTCATACATGAATTTAGCTCACATTTTTATTTAATCCAATTAAGTTATAAAAATAAATAAAGTGCATATGTAGTGACTTGGTTTTCTTTTAGCAAATTATAAATTATTTAATTCTCTATCAGTCACATAAATAAGTCACCTTATATTTGTTGTTGATTTTTTAAAGATTTATTTATTATGTATACAGTATACAGAGGAGGGTACCAGATGTCATCATCGATGGCCATGAGCCACCATGTGGTTGCTGGGAATTGAACTCAGGTCCTCTGGAAGAACAGTCAGTGCTCTTAACCTCTGAGCCATCTCTCCAGCCTGTCCACCTTATATTTGTATAGTACTTTTCCAACTATTTCATACGTTCAGTTAGATCTCTGTGAAAGGCCTATGAGGTTAGCTGGGCAGGTACAAGTTCCTGCAGGTACTGCAGAGGGATCCCTGTGCTTGATGATTTACTACCTGCTGGGCATAAACCCTTCTCAGATGTATGGCACCTAGGGCAAAGGCAGATGGCTGTCATTCTACTCATCCCCAATTAAGTTGTTCATTATACTAAAAGAATTTCAAAGGAAAACAACAAAGGTTGCAAAATATGGTATGGTTTGAACTTCTCCTGGTGGGCATCACTATTTACTAAATGGTTACCTCCTTCAAAAGTTAACCCAAGCATGTGGTAAGCATCTTTAATCCCAGTACTGAGAGGCAGAGGCAGGAAGATCTCTGTGAATGTGAGCCTGATACTCCAGGCCAGCCCAGGCTACATAAGTCTCAAAAAAAAAAAAAAAAAAAAAGTCGCCGACATGAAGACTTATTTTTGCAACCCTAAGTGACTGAGCTGTAATCTAAACTCAAGAGATACACAACACCAGCTATTTTCCACAGATGATTTGTTTTCTCTTTTGTTTTGTCAATGTACAGTCTAGCCTGACTTCCAACTTTCCAGCCTAAGCTTCCCTCCTGTTTAGAATCCTTCTGACTCTGATTCATGAGTGCAGGGACTATAGATGAGTACCACTTTTGTTTCTATTTTTGATGTACAGGTATACTATCATATCCTCTTAGCTGCCTCAATCTTTACCATTGGAGGCGTTCATTTTCTTCATTTCTCTCAATTCAGTCCCTAAGAGACTGAAAACCTAAGATGATTCTACTGACTTAGCAGTTCTTTTTACCATTCCTGTTGACTCTTCAGTACAACTTATAAAAATTATGCTGATGTTTTTGGATTCCAGAACAAAACTATCAACAATGCTTTTCATATTCAGTTCCTGCACTGAGTATTTTCCCCAAAGTGGAAAATAAATGGGCATTCTAAGAAACAATAAACAATCAAACAAGGAGGAAATTTATGTTAGTAATAGACCCCAACTAGGTGGTGGTGGCCAGCACTCAAGAGGCAAAGGCAGGTTCAAAGTAAGTTCCAGGACAGCCAGGACTACACACACACAAAAAAAAAAAAAAAAAAAAAAAAAAAAAAAAAAAAAAAAAAAAAAAAAAAAAAAAAAAAAAAAAAAAAAAAAAAAAAAAAAAAAAAAAAAAAACGTGTTGCAAAATAGGAAGGAAGAAGAGAGGGAAGGAGGGAGGGAAGGAGGAAAAGGCATGTCGATCTCTGTGAGTCTGAGGTTGGCCTGGTCTCCAGAGCAAGTTCTAGGACAGCCAGGGTTACGTGCAAAAAAAAAAAAAAAAAATCCTGTGTTGAAAACCAAAAAGGAAAAGTAGATATGTGACAACAACTAAATTCACTTGCTGAAACCTTAAAAGAAAAATATCAGAATCAGGGCTGGAGAAATGGTTCCATGAGTAACATGCTTATTGCACATGAATTGAAGACTTGAGGTCAGAACCTCAGAGTCCACATGAATCTCAAGTAGTCAGATGGGATAGGATGCATCTATAATCCCAGTATCTCTACAGCAGTGGTTCTCCATCTGTGGGTAGCAACCCTTTTGGGGGGGTCACATTTCAGATATCCTACATATCAGATATTTACTTTATGATTATTAACAGTAGCAAAATTACAGTTGTGACGTAGCAGTGAAATAATTTTATGGTTGGGGATTAGCACAGCATGAGGAACAGTATTAAAGGGTTGCAGCATTAGGAAGGGTAAGAACCACTGTCCTATAAGAAGATGAAAAGTAAAGACAAGGACAATCCTCAGAGTATACACTGGAGAACAAGAGAGCCTGTCTCAATCAAGGTGAAGAGTGAGAACAAACACCAAGGCTGTTCCAACCTGGACACAAGCACCTTAACACATACATGCACATGCATGTACAGACATGCTCACACACAAACAAATTTAAAAATATAAAACAAAAAATACTGGTGAGCTAGGTATGATGGTGCACAACTTCAATCCCAGTACTCAGGAGGGAGTGACAGGCAGATCATTATGATTTTTTTTTTAACTAAAAACAGCTGACAATTTTATTTTCATATTTCACAATAGAAATGAAAACTATACTTTTTTACTTCATTTTTCTCCTTCAAAACTATTCTGTCTGCTAGAAAAGGGGAAGCCTTCCTTATTATGCAGCTTAGAAGACACTCAGGCTCAGCACCATTATCTCCTGGTGAAACAGAACAAGAAACACAAAACTGATGAAGAGCCCTTCTGCTCTTATCGTCTGGCTAAGTCATGCCAAGCCAAGTGGGCACATCATAGGTGAACAGGAGGTCTCATCATTGGAGGCCAAGGCATTGTGGGCATGTGGCCTCACATGGGCTTCACTCCATGAGGAAGTGGGTCCATCACTGGCACTGTGGGAGTGAGTACTGGTTCCAAGCAATCAGGAAATGATACACACAGCCAGGGTGAACAAGGGCAGGCATAGGACAAAAACCAGTGAGACAACTTAAGGTTCAAACAAGGAGCCAGGTCGCTGTGATTCTGAGGTCAGCCTTGTCTACAAAATGAGTTCCAAGCCTGCCAGGACTACTAAGATATTATCTCATAATAGAAAAATAAAAATACCAGTGAGAATATGGAGAAGCTTAAACTCATATTTACTACTGGTAGAAATATAAGAAAGCAGCCACTGAAGAAAACAATCTAATGATTCCTTAAATCCAGCAATTTGACTCTGCAATTCTAGTCCTATGTAAATATCTAAAAGAATGAGAATATATCTCCACGCAAACTTACACACAAATTTTTTACAATAGTAAAGCAAGTAGAAAAAAACCTAAAACCCATCAATGAATGGATAAAGAAGCCGTGGTACAGTCATACAATGGAATATTATTCTGCCACATAAGGGAATGAAATTATAGAAGTGAGAGAAGCTAAACACAAAGGTCACATATGAAATATCCAAAACAGACAAATCAGTTCACATGGTGGCAAACATCTGTAATTTCAGCACTTGAGAGGCTAATGGAGGAAAATCTCAGCAAGTTTAAGGATGCCTGGGCTACATAGTAAGCACACCAGGTCAATCAGAATATAGGGACTCTACCACTAAATAAATACAACAACATAGAAAAGACAAATTCTTCAAGTGGATTCCTGATTTCCAGAAACTAAAGAAAAAAAGGAGTATGCAGAGTCAATGCTGTTGGGCACAGGACTCCTTTCTGAAGTGACAAATATTAAATTTAAAATATTGATGATGGCTACACAACTTTTAAACTACATGAAAGAGCACAGAACTGCATACTTTATTTAAAGGGTAAGTTTTCCAGTATATGAATTATATGTCAATGTAAGTAAAATGGCTGAAATGAACTTATTATTAACACCAAAGTAAAACTCAAAGCAGGGCTGAAGAGATGGCTCAGAGGTTAAGAGCAATGACTGTTCATCCAGAGGTCCTGAGTTCAATTCCCAGCATCCACATGGTGGCTCGCAGCCATCTATAATGAGATCTGGTGCCCTCTTATGGTGTGCAGGGATACATGGAGGCAGAATGTTATATACATACTGAATAAATAAATCTTAAAAAAAAAAAATCAAAGCAAACTATACTACAAAAACTAAAAAGGTACATTATGCCAGGCATGGTGGTATACACCTTTAATCCCAGGACTTGGGTGGGAGAGGCAGGTAGATTCCTGAGTTCAAGCCCAACCTGGTCCATAGTGCTAGTTCCAGGACAGCCAGGGCTACCTAGAAAAATTTTGTCTCTAAATGCCATCCTCCCTCCAAAGAGAGAGAGAGAGATTGAAAGATTATTCAATAATAAATCAGTTCATTAGTTCATTCACAAAAATATAAATCTTAACTTGTATATGTATATAGAATTTAGAAGTTCATATAACGGGCTGGAGAGATGGCTCAGGGGTTAAGAGCACCTAAATTCAATTCCCAGCAACCACATGGTGGCTCATAAGCATCTGTAATGAGATCTGGTGCCCTCTTCTGGTGTGTGTATATATATTAAATAAATAAATCTTTAAAAAAAAAAAGTTTATATAACAAAAAAATGATAAAAATCTATTACTGTTTCAATAATAGACAGAAATAGAAGAAATCAGCAAAAAATGCAGAACTAAATACTACCAAAAACCTAAAGACATTTAACATTTATAGACTAATTCTACTAACTGCAATATATACTCTCAAGTGCACATCATATAAAACAGGGTACATGCTGGAGGAAATAAAACAAACTATAACAAATATAAAATCAATGAAATCCACAAAGTATGTTCTCTGCTAATAGATGTATTACGACTATTAATCTGTAACAATAATTTTAAAAAACTTGTAGTATTTAGAAATGAAACAACAAAATTCTAAACTGATAAATAAAACCAAAAAAAGAAAATGTGAGATGAGGAAAATGAACACAACATCATAATTATCCCCTTTTCCTAAATCCATACCAACATCTGCTTACAGAAAAACTCACAACATTTATCGTTTTTTACTGAGTATAGTGGAACCCTAGAGTTAATAATCTAAACTTCTGGGGCTCAACAGGCAAGAGCACTTGTTGAGACAACCCTTGTTTAATCCCCAGCACTCACACAACAGCTCACAACTGTCTGTAACTCCAGTTCTAGGAGATCTGCTGCCCTCTTATGCCCTCCTCAGGCACATGATGCCTAGAAATATATGCAAAAAAACCACTCATACAGACAAATGAATCTAAGAGTAAATAATATTCTAAACCCCTACCCTGAGAAGGTAAATCAAAGAACCCAGATGTAATGACTCCTGCTTATAATTCAATACTGAGGGAGGGAAGCAGAGGAATTGCTGTGGAATAATCTTCTTACACAATGTAAAGATTTGTCACTCAAATTGCTTTAATAAAACACTGATTAGCCAGGAGCCAGGCAGGAAGCATATATGGGGTGACCAAACTAAAGATGATGGGAAGGAGAAAGGCTGAGTCAGGAGTCACCAGAGAGACACAGAAGAAGCAAGAGATGAACATGCCATGCTAATAAAGGTACTGCCATGAGGCAAGACCTGAATAGAAATATGGGTTAACTGAAAATGTAAGGGCTAGTTAGTAATTATTGACTGAGCATATTCAGCCTCTGATTTGGTTATTTGGGACCAGCTGATTGGGACATAAAAAAGTCCATTTACAAGGGACTGGGAGAGGAAGATGGGGGGCTGTGGTCAGGATGTAAAACAGATTAATTTTTTTTATATAAATTTTTTTTTGATTTATTTATTTATTATGCATGCAGTTTTACAGAAGAGGGCGCCAGACCTCATCATAGATGGTTGTGAGCCACCATGTGGTTTTGCTGGGAATTGAACTCAGGACCTCTGGAAGAACAGTCAGTGCTCTTAACCTCTGAGCCATCTCTCCAGCCCCCAGATTAATTTTTTTAAAGAAGAAGAAAAATAAGGTGGAGTTATTAAAAAAACACAAAATGTTAACTTTTGTCCTACACATACACATTTGCATTCACAGCCACATGAACACATATGCACACACCAAGAGGGAAGAGAAGCAATAAAGATTAAAAAGGGAAACTAAAATTAACACATCACAAAGCACATAATTATAGACATAGAAAACCTAAAAGAATCTATAATCTCAAGGATAAACAATTAGTTCCTACAAGTAAGCTATTACAATCCAAAAGGCTTGAATAATGACTCAGTGATGGCGTCCCCAGCATGTACAAGACCCTGGGTTTAATCCCTGAAACAGAAAATTGAGTAACTAAAACCCAAAGGAATCTACAGGAAAAGGAGTAAGTGAATAGTTATGTGAGATGGCTATAAAAGCAAGTCTACACAGTCACTCAGCAATGAGACTGTCCCAACTGGAGCAGTCAAAGCAGCAGATCTCAAAGAGCAGAGCAGAGACTACACCAGGAGAGATGCCAGCAGATGCAGAGGAAAGAAGACAACCATGCTGCTCTGAGAAAAGGTACTAAGTCATATGGCTAGACAGATTAATGGAAATAGATTGAGATAAGATGAAAGAGCTAGCTAGCAATATGTCTGAGCTATAGGTCAATCAGCATGAACGTAATATAAGCCTTTGTATATTTCTGTGGAACTGCATGTCTGTGGATCAGACAAGCCAGAAACTTATTACAGGCCAGAGGTACTTACAATGGGTAGAGGTTCAGACACATGCACATGGTACTTCAGCAGAAAGCTGCCCTGAGACACCAGAGGTGGAAAACAAGGAAAGAAGACGAACTGGAGATGGTCATAAACAGTCCCGTTTCTGATAAACCAGGCAGCCAGATTTGAAGGGTTGGAGAGATTCCTCACAAAAACTAAATCTGAAGTTTGAACTTTGTGATGGGAGAGTCAGAGCCATCTAGACAGAACAGAAAGGGTAGGACTCGGGTGGATCTGCCAGAACGCACTGAAGAAGACAGGAGTCAGGCCTGATGGGCCACCCACGCACAACGGCATCAGGGCTGGCTAGACTCCAACAAAGCTGCTGACATGAGTTGAGGGCTGAAAGCTGATTTGGAGCCATGTGTAGTAGCACGATTTTGGATTGTAAGAAAAGAAGACTCGGGGGCTGGAGAGATGGCTCAGCGGTTAAGAGCACCGTCTGCTCTTCCAGAGGACCCGGGTTCGATTCCCAGCACCCACATGGCAGCTAACAACTGTCTGTAGTTCCAGTTCCAGGCAAACACCAAGGCAAATAAATAAATAAAGATTTAAAAAAAAAAAAAAAAAAAAAAAGAAAAGAAGACTCTGAGCCAAATATCGGGAGAAGGCTGAAATATCAGAGAGGGGAAGCACCACAATCAATTCTCACCAAACTGTCTTGCAACTTCCTCAGCCTTGCTCCTGGTCTCTTCTGCCTGTCGCTTCTGCCAGCCACTTATGTCTGCCTGGTTTTTACAGCCCTCATATACCCTGTCCCATGCAGGTTAGGATTAAAAGTGTGTAGCCTTAAACTCATAGAAACAGAAGTTCTGTCTCTGGAGTTATAGGATAAAGGATGTTGATCACCACTCTCAGCTTTCCCAGTCCTGGAATTAAAGGTGTGTGTGATTGACTTAGCTGTTTACCCTTGTACTCAAGGATCAAGGATTTCCTGAGCTGTCTGGTATGATTTGACTGTGTGGTCTCTCTGATATCCCAGGATTTATTAAATATTTAACATATATCCACAGCCATGTGTAATGGCAGAAGAAAAGAGAAGATGTATGGTAGCTATGGTCCCCATAGACTCATGTGTTTGAATGTTTAGCCTAGGGAGTGGCACTATTAGGAGGAATGGCCTTGTTGGAGGAAGTGTGCCAGTTATGCCCAGTGTGGTTCAGTCTCTTTTTGCTGCCTATGGATCAAGATGTAGAACTCTCAGCTACCTCTCCAGCATCATGTCTTCTTGTGTGCCACCATGTCCCACCAAGATA